>PVKP010043013.1:0-17678 GCA_004027715.1 Plecturocebus donacophilus
TAGCTGGGACTATAGGCACACCACCATACCCAGCTAATTTTTATATTTTTAGTAAATATGGGGTTTCACCATTTGGCCAGGCTGGTCTCAAACTCCTGATCTCAAGTGCTCTGCCCGTCTAAGCCTCCCAAAGTGCTGGGATTATAGGCATAAGCCACTGCGTCTGGCCTCTGTCTGAAATATTCTCATTGTTCATCATACAGTATATTGGGCTATAGTACTGTATTTTGCTCCAGGGTGTTTATAACCATTTGTGCTGAGTTTAGCCATTTTACTTAAGAGTTTACCAATTAATTGTTGATAGAGTTACTAGTTGGGCATGGTGGTGCATGCCTATAATCCTAGCACTTTGGGAGGCCAAGGCAGGTGGATCACTTGAGTCCAGGAGCTCAAGACCAGCCAAGACAACATGGCAAATTTGATCTTTACAAAAATTACAAATGTTAGCCAGGTGTGGTGGTGCATGCCTGTAGTCCCAGTTACTCAGGAGGCTGAGGTAGGAGGATTGCTTGAGGCCAAGAGGTAGAGGCTGCATGCAATGAGCCATGATCGTGCCACTGTGCTCCAGCCTCAGAGACAGAGCAGTACCACAAAAAGAATTAGAAGAATTTTTTATCTAACAAATATGAGTTGTATATTTGGATAGTTGATTGCATTCATGAAGTCAAAGTAAATTTTTTTGTTCCTTAAAAGTAAAGGAATTTGGGGCTCTGTGCTTTTGATAAGTTGAAGTAACAAGTATTGTACTTATCCTCCACCTAAAATAATGATTAAAGAAAATTTGTATGTTTATCTCTTAAGACACAGAACAAGCATTTGATAAAATCCAACATCCATTCCTCATAAAATCTCTCCTGAAACTGGTAATAGAGAGGGACTTCCTCAGCCTGATAATTAGCATCTATAAAGAACTAATGGTCACATCATATTTACTGGTGAAAGTCTGAATGCTTTCTCACTAAGATCAGGAATAAGACAAAGATGTCTGCTTTCATTACTTCTGTTCGATATTGTACTGGAGGTTCTAGCCAGTGCAATTAGTTAAGAAAAAGAAGTACTTCTAGATTTAAAAACAGAAATAAATCAATCATCATACTTCAGTGATACGATCATCTATGTATGTCATTCTGTAGAATCTACAAAAATACTAGAATGAATAATTGAATTTAGCACACTTGCAGAATATAAGATCAATACTTAAAACTCGTGTGGTTTTCTGCACTAGGAAGAAAAATTTGAGACTGAAATTTAATAAAAGCAATATTTTCTATCACATAAATAATAGGCTATACTTGGGGAAAAACTTGACAAAAGATCTAGAAGGTCTTTACTCTGAAAAGTGTAAAAACATTACTAAATGAAAATAAGTGAGCAGATTCCTAACATAAGATACTAATAGAATGATCCATTTAAAATTAATTGCACATCAGCTTATACATAAGCCCAAACTTAAACAATTGTATATCTTAAATATGTACAATTAATTTTGTTAATTGAAATCCCTATACTACTGTTAAAACAAATTAGAAAAACAAAGGAACTCACCTGAATTTTTGATCCTAAGATGAATCTATCTCTAAAAAGTACTGAACACCTCTGAAAAGTTACAGATGTGGTGTAGATTTTCTCCCATAACCTCATACATATCAATTATTGTTATTTATTAGGAAATCACAACTAGTTTAAATAGTCATAACATTGACCAATGGCTTTCCTTGTTAAATACATTTGACTGGTAACTTAATGTTTTGAGTTAGCTGTCTAAAATTTTAGAAAGCAACATCTTTTGTACTTTTTGTAGAATGATTCCTACAGTCTTTCTGATAAATAATTGGCCCTCCAGATCATTGTTGGCAGTTTTAAATATGTATGATTATAATACAGAGTATTTAAAATATTTTATTATAACTATTTGATCAATATTTTTATCATATAACTTTTTTAAAAAATAAAATTTAGAGATGGGAGTCACGCTAGGTGGCCCAGGCTGGTCTTGAACTCCTGGTCTTGAGTGATCCTCCTGCCTTGGCCTCCCAAAGTGCTGAGATTACAGGTGTAAGCCACTGCACCCAGCCTAGAGTAAACTTTTGATAAGTATTTTTGATTATGTAGAATGATTTTAGGATGAGTTCAAAGTAGACTTTTGCAATTTTTATGGTGGAGATATATTTATACTGTTAGTTCCAGGATATCTTTACTGATCATCTCCTGTGTTTTTAATTACAATGTTTCTTTCTCAAACAACGCATTATGATGAAAGATCAGTTTTCAACAATAAGTATATACTAGCTATTGCAACTTTGGGGTTTGGGAAGGAAATTTTAAAGTCAGCTGTGTTTACATGTTAGAAACATGTTGGAAAAGTCATTCTAGGATTGGAAGGAAATCAGAAGATTTAGGATTAACTGCTAATAGGTACAAGGTTTCTTCTCAGGGTGAGAAAATATTCTAAATTATTTGTGGTGATGGTTACACAAGTATGATTATACCTAAAATCATTGAATCATATTCTTTAACTGGATAAACAAAAGGCATTTATATCAGAAAGGAAAAAGTAAAACTGTGTTTGTAGATAACATGATCTTATATGCAAAACAAAAATCTTAAGGAATCCCCTGAAAATCTGTTAGTTGTAATAAATGGCTTTTTGCGCTATCCACATAGGGGTCCATACAGTGTTGTTCTAGATTCTCATAACTTAAAGTGAAACTTTTCACAATGTCCGGAACCCTTGATATTCTGCAAGTGAAAGAGGAGGATGTCCTTAAGTTCCTTGCAGCAGGAACCCACTTAGGTGGCACCAATCTTGACTTCCAAATGGAAAGGTACATTTATAAAAGGAAAAGTGATGACATCTACATCATAAATCTGAAAAGGACCCGGGAGAAGCTTCTGCTGGCAGCTCGTGCCATTGTTGCCATTGAAAACTCCACTGATGTCAGTTTTATATCCTCTAGGAATACTGGCCAGAAGGCCGTGCTGAAGTTTGCTGCTGCCACTGGAGCCACTCATAAGGCTGGCTGCCTCAATCCTGGAAACTTCATTAACCATACCCAGGCAATGTCCCAGGAGTCACGGCTTCTTGTGCTTACTGACCCCAGGGCTGATCACCAACACCTCACAGAGGCATCTTACGTTATCCTACTTACCATTGCTTTGTGTAACACAGATTCTCCTCTGCACTATGTGGACATTGCCATTCCATGCAACAACAAGGGAGTTCACTCAGTTTGATGTGGTGGATACCGGCCTGGCAAGTTTTGCACGTGTGGCACCATTTCCCATGAACACCCCTGGGAGGTAATGCCTGTTCTCTACTCTACAGAGATCCTGAAGAGATTGAAAAAGAAGAGCAGGCTGCTGCTGAAAAGGCTGTGACCAAGAAGGAATTTCAGGGTGAATGGACTGCTCCAGCTCCTGAGTTCACTACTACTCAGCCTGAGGTTGCAGACTGGTCTGAAAGTATGCAGATGCCCTCTGTGCCTATTCAACAGTTCCCTACTAAAGATGGGAGTGCTTAGCCTACCTCGGAAGACTGATCCACAGCTCCCACTGCTCAGGCCATTAAATGGGTAGGAGCAACCCCTGAATGGTATTAAGCTGTTCTTGCACACGTTCTTAAGCAACATGGAAATAAGGTTGACGGAAAATAAACATCAGTTTCTAAAAAAACAAAAAGGTAATTCATTCAGCAAGGTTGACAGATATATATCAAGATAGAAAAATCTGGATTTTTGCACGATATTAATGGACAAATGGAAAATGAAGTTATGAAACAATTTCACTTAAATAGCTTCAAAAGAAAGTATGCTTAAGTATAAATATAACAACAGAAGTGTGAAACTTATACTCTAAAAACTATATAACACTGAAAGAAATTAAAGGAAACTAAATGGAAAGACATTAAATGTTGATATTCTGAAAAGATTTAATATTTTTAGGATGGCAGTTCTCCCCCAAATTGATCTAAAATAAATTTCCTACTAAAATACCAGCTAAATTCTTTGCAGAATTTGACAAGCTGCTCTTAATATGGAAATTCAACAGACCCAGTATAGCCAAAACAATCTTGAAAAAGACCAAAATTGTGTTTCTCACTTCCCAATTAAAAAATGTATAATGAAGCCACACCAATATGTAGTTCTGGTATAATGATAGACATATCTTTAATGGTATAGAATTGAGAACAGAAATAAATCTTCACATTTATGGTAACCTGACTTTCTATAAGTGTGCCATGGCATAAAGAATAATCTTTTCAACAAAGGGTACTGGAACACCTGTCCATATGCAAAAAAAAATAAAGTGGACCCCTATCTTCATATGCAAAAATTAACTCAAAATGAATTAAAGACTTAAATGTAAGAGTAAAACTGCAACCATTAAAAGAAGACATAGGAATACATGTTTATGACCTGGCATATGAATTGGCAAATAATTCTTATATAGGAAACCAAAAGCATAAGAGAAAAGAATAAATAAATTAGATTTCATCAAGTTTTAGAACTTTTGTGCTTTAAAGGATACCATCAAGAAAGTGAAAAGACAATCCACAGAAAATTGTTTGTACTTACAAATCTATTTTATCTTGAATATATAAAGAATTATTTAGACTCAATAATGTTGAAAAGAGAAATAACTTGCTTTAAAAAAATGAGCAGAGTATCTGAATAGGCAGTTTCCCAAAAGATGTGCAAATGACTAATGAGCACATAAAAAGATGCTCAACATAATTAGCTATCAGGTATATTAATGTCAAACTACAATGGGATGCCATTTCACACCTGCTTGGATGATAGATATTATCAGAAGGACAGAAGTTTTGACAAGGATTTGGAGAACCCAAAGGCATTACTGATGGGAATGTTAAAAGGTAAAGACTTTCTGGAAAAGAGTCTTGCAATTCCTTAAATATTTGAACATAGAGTTGCCATATCCAGCAGTTTTACTTCTAGGTATATACTCAAGACAAATGAAAATGTTTGCACAAATGTTTATAGCAGCATTATGTATAATAGCCTAAACATGGAAACAATCCAAGTGTGTTACTAACTGATAAATGAAGAAACAAAATTTGGAATATGCGTACAATGTAATATTATTTGACAAAGGAATGAAGTACTGATACATGCTACTACATGGGCAAATTTTGAAAATACCATGCTAAATGAAAGAAGCCAGTCGTAAAAGTATACATGTTTTATGATTCCATATCTAAGAAGTGGCCTAAATATGCATGTCTGTAGAGAGAGAAAATAAATTAGTGTTTGCCTAGGGCTTGTGAGAATGAGGTTTTGGAAGTGATGTCTAAGGAATGAACTGGTTTTTTGGGGGGTATTGAAAAATGTTCTAAAATTGATGTGGTGATGCTTGTACAACTCCAAATATACTAAACACCATTGAATTGTACACCTCAGAGGGATGAATTGTGTAATATATGAATTATATCCCAAGCTGATATATAAAGAATATATATTGGTTAAAAGGATGGATATAAATCCATCCTTTGAATGGATTTTACCTGTATGTGATATTTGCACCATGAAACATTGATCATTTGCAGAATTTTGTTCCTTAAATTATGCAGATCTTACAAATGTAAAATGTCTCATTTGTCAATATCACTACTAAACAAGAAAACAGTCTTTAAGTATTGGGAACCTCACTGGTGGATATGAGTTTTACACAATCATAATTTTCAGAGGCCCAGGGAGAATTATCTCCCATTTTTTGGTTATTTTTCTAAACCTTGTTGCCTAATTGTCTTTCTGAAGTACACATTTATCATGTAACTCTGTGATCCCAGCCTGCTTGTCATTGTCATGTATGGTTAGTCCTTCATAAAATATGCTATTATGAACCCGTTTTACTAAAACCAGAGAAAGCCTGACCATGTCTTTCCATATTTTTGTGTGTATGAGTTTCTCTAGGTATAATTTACTTTATTTTTCTTGTTTTCAGCCTGATAAAACTCTTCAAACTTCAAGAACAAGAATATCTTAGTCATTTAGTCTTTGACCTTTTTATTATGCCCCATATTCCTTGGTGCTTTCAGAATATTTTGTCCGTACCTTTATTATAATACTCCTTGTATTTTGTTTTTGTGCTTACTCTTCCACTAGATCTATGAACTTCTCATGACTTTATCTGTGCTTGTATTCCCTCACAGAGTACTTTAGATATAAAAAGAGCATCTTGGATTAACAAGTACCTAATTTTATTGTGGGTGCTCAGTAATATTTTTATTTTGATGATGTTATAATTGAGTTACTAATCAGACTCCCCTTAAACTTTCTGCATATAAGTCATTTTTCCAAAATAACTCTATACATTTTAATTATCCTATTAAAACCGAATTACAATATTGTTTGTAGATATCTGTTGCCAGATTTTTAAAAAGTGATGCATTACCACCCCCTTTCTGCGTTTTTTCGTATAAAATCATATTGCCTTTCTGTGTTTTTTCATATAAAATGACAACTTTGCCTGTCAAATTATAAAAAATGGTTTCTCATTATTTTTGTTTGCCATAATTCAGTTACTGTGCTAGAGAATATGTATGTTTATTGTTCATTAGTGTTTATATAATTTCCCTTTTTAAAAAAACTGTAGTTGTACAAGAATGGATGTAGGCAGGCTAAAATGTGGACTCTCCAGAATATGTGGATATGCCTGGGAAATAGTCCTTTGATTCACCTGTCCTCACAATGAGCACTTTGGACCATGATACAGTTGTTACTACCTATTTACACTTGGCTGACAGGCAGGCTCAAAGCTGTAGTCTCTTATTAGAGTCAGTTAAGGGGGACCAGAGTGGCATGAGCACCTCAGCAGCACCAGGAGTGTGACAAAGGGGGCTTCAAAGACTTTATGGTATCTTCACTTTATGTCAAAGTCTAAGCTATCAGTATTTTGCTTTCTAGTTTTCAGTATATGCGCCATAGTTAGGAAATCTTTCTCTGTCTTAGTTATTAAAATAAGTGGTTAGATTTTCTAGTAATTTTATGGGTTCCGTTTTGGTTTGGTTTGGTTTTTTGTTTACGTGGGATTTTTGTTGTTGTTTCTGTGCTTTTGGTTAAAGTGTGACAGGAAAAACTTTTCTTTTTTCCCCTGAAAATGGTTATATTTTTATGCCAGCTTAATGTACTAATTCTCTCATTTCCATCTTAAAAAAATCACCTTTATTTTAATACTATATTGCCATAGGTACTTGGGTCTGTGTTTGAACTCTCTATTTTTCTGTTGGTCTCTGTATTAATATCAAATTGTTTCAAATGCAGTTAACAAATAAATAGTATATTTTAATGCCTGGTAGCAAACCGCTCCCTTAACCCCATCATTATTTACTCATCTATTTCAGAATGTACTTTCCTATTATTCTTCCACATGAGTTTAAAAATCATATTAATATTTTCAAAATATCACATTGAAATTTGTAGGTTCTTTGGGAAGAAATAACATTTTTAGGGTAAATTTATGTTTTTTTGTCATACTTCAAGATTTTCATTTTCATTTTTTATTTCATAGCTTTTTGTTGTAGAAAGTTTCAAACATACACAGAGAGAGAATAGTAGGTATAATGAACTTCATGTACCCATTATCTAGCTATCTAGCTTCAATAATTATTTACATTTGCCAAAATTAAGTACCTTTCCTATGAAGCAAGTCCCAATGTCTTACCATTTCATCCTCAAATGCTCCAGATTGCCTGAGAATGGCCTCAAAAAACCCACCATCATATTATTCATAATGGTAATTTCTTAATGCTATTTAATATCCAATTTAGATTTGCATTTCATAATTGTTTCAAAAATAGCCTTTTACAATATGTTCATTTGAATCAGCATCTAAAGAATTCAAACACATATTTGTACCTTGTTTCTTTTATTAAGTAATTATATACTGCTTTCTTTCTCTCTCTCTCTTTTTTTCTTTTTTCTTTGTTTTAACTGTCATTGACCTTTTTTAAAAAGAGAAACTGGGTCATTTGTCCAGGAGAATATCTCACTTTCTGAATTTGGTTAGTTGCTTCATATTTAGTATTTGTAGAGAGTTAGAACTAGAGATTTGGTTAAACTCAAGTTTCATTTCTTTAGGCAAGAATCTTCTTAAAATGATGCTCCATCATTCCATTTTATCTCACCTGTGAGCCATCATATCTGGTTGTTCCACTTTTAATGATGCTGAGATTAATATGTTCAGGTGTAAAGTTTTTTTTTTTTTTTTGGCTGCTATTGTATATAGATATTTTTCTTTGCGTTTTTTCTAATAGGTTATTATTGGTATATGAAAAGATTTTTAAAGCATGTATTTTAGTAACTGGACATCTGAGCAAACTCTTCTTACTGTGTCAGCTTAAAAATTGTGAGATCTATAAATTTGGAAAAGAGAACTTTATTTCTGAGAACGGTTACAACCTGTAGGGTGGTAAGCACAGCCTCTGGATTAGATTAAAAGTAGGCTATATTTCAAATGAGGATGGGTGAGACAGGAATTTTACACTAAATGGGTTAGCTGAACATACATATTTAACAGGCTGTAGGAGGAGCTATGAATATTTATGAAAGGGGCCACATGTATCTGTGATAAGCAAACATAACATGTTACATATGTCCCATGTTCACTTTAGAATGGAGACTTACCATTAAAAATGCAGTAAAATTAGACTGTATACATCAAAGTTGAAACTTGGGACTCAAAGGTGCTTTGTGCATATCCTCTGCAAACCAACCAGTCCATGGTCAATTGTCATTTATCAGGAAGGATTGCTTTGTAAATTGGTCAGCAGTCATGTTGAAAACCATGAAAAAGAGGGGAATCTGGCCATAACATCAGGCAGTTGGTCAGTGGAGGAATTTTCCATTCTTTGTTCTCCAGGACTGGTTTCTGTTTACCTCTTAGGAAAGAATGTCTAGTGATGGGTAGTGAGGAAGAGGGTATACTGAGGCATGGCCAACATCCTATCTCATCAAGGCTGGGAAACTTCATTTTTAAAGTTTTTCTGGGGTCTCCTTAGCCCATAGACATCTGTTCAGTATTTTGGGGCACTTAGGAGTTTACTTTATCTCACAACTGTTTCTAATAATATTTTGGTTGATCCTCTTCAGTGACTATAATAGAATAGTCAGACTTGAGCTTTGGAGTTGAAGTGTCTCGAATTAAATGGTTATTTAGCCTTTCTTTGCCTCAGTTTTTTTTTTTTAACTGTGAAATGGCGATCCTGTACCAACCTCATACGTTTATAATGAAGATTGAATTACTTCCCATAATATTCCTAAACTACGTGCTTGGGCTGGGACTGGTGGCTTATACCTGTAATCCCAGCACTAGGAGAGACTGAGGTGGGAGGATCCCTTGAGCCCAGGAGTTTGAGGTTATAGTGAGCTATGACCATGCCAATGCACTCAGAGTGAGATTCTGCCTCAAAAAAAAAAAAAACCAGATGTTTGTTTTTAATTCTTCCATATCTTTTGCAGATTATGATATTGTGCTTTTCCTTTTTTCATATTTTAGACCTTTATTTAATTTCAGAATGTAATTATATAGGCCATAACAGTTAAAAAATAACAGTGATAATATGCATCCTATGGTAACGTGAATAGCTAATATTTATTTTAGTACAATTTTCTTCTTGTATAATTATGCTATTTTAGTAGTATATTTTTAATATCAGCAGAATAAATTTTTGGTATCTGTTGAGATAATACTATAATTTCCCTCCATTGATATGTTAAGATACAATTTATCCAATATTTATGATGCCAGGTTCCGGGATGCATTAGAAGAGTGTTTGTGGCATAGGGAATGTTGGAACAGAAGGAACACTTTACAATGTTAAATCGTTTTATTGAGAAGGTGAGGGTAAAGACTTTCAAGATGAGTGGGGATCCATATGGCTTTCTGGGGGAAATCCAGTTTAGTAGAGGGGTTGGCATTTGCTAAAGGGAGCATGTTTGGTGTGTTTCAAAATCCAATAGGGAGCTGAGTGCGATGGTGTGCTTCTGTAGTCCCAGATGCTCAGGAGGCTAATGTGGGAGAGTCACTTGAGCCCAGGAGCTCAAATCTAGCCTGGACAACATAGCAAGATCCCATCCCTAAAATAAAAGAAAGAAAGGTGAGGAAAGGAAGAAACCTTTAGAGAAAAATCACAGTGATCTTTAGACATAAGAATGTCACTCAAATGCATCTGCCCAGAAATTCTACAGAATCCACAGAGAAGCATGCCAACTAATAACCAAAGAATAAGAAAAGAATTGAGAAAATCCTGCTCCTTTCCTATTTCTAGTACACACTTTATAAAAAGCAAAATCCCTCAAGGCAGTAAACATCTGCCCATCAACACTTATCAGCAGCAACATCAAAAACATAAGGCAAAGGTCAAGTCAAAGTTTATTGACAATGATGAACTATGACAGCCTCTATTAAATTACCCCTTCCTTCAAGGTGTATGTGATCAAAGCAGCAAAGATATTTTCACTCAGTCACATAAAAAGCCATTTGTTGAGATTGAAACATCTGGTCAATATCTCCTAACACTGCAATTTCATGCACAGTTAGCATTAGGGCACATTTCTTCTGCTCTTCTTACAGGGTCCATAAGGGTGGCACATATGGCTGATCATTTCATTCAAAAAGGGTTCAATTCAAGGCATTACACACAATTGTCTGTGCTTTATGGTGTTTTAAGTCTACCTGCCATAGTTGTCCATCATCATTGCTTATTGCTGTTCCCTTCTACTATAAAAGCCTGCAAATATGACACAGCACTTAAAGCTTAACAGCTTTCCTCTACTGGAGTTAGCTAGCATTTAAGGCAAAGGAATCTATGAAGTGGCAGGTCATTTTCTATTGTCAAGAACTCCCAATACATGAAACCATTTACCATTTTATTTACTATTTAGCAAAAATCTAGCATAGATTAGAAAAGTAAATTTTAATGTCAAATACTTAACTTTCTGCTTGACAGATCTATGAAAATACACTCTTTTGATTATAATTTTAAGTTATAAGAAACAATTTGAAAACAATATAAAAACATTTAAAAATTTAATTTTAACATATATTAACATTTTTTTTTAACTTGACAAACAACAATTCTACACCAGAGAAAATCGGAATGCTACAATTTTATCAGTCCTATACACTGAAAATTTTCCACTTGAAATTCATGCATTTGTTGTCATGGTAACAGAGGCCTTTCTTAAACACTTATAGTAGTAAACTTGAACTCACACCATAGATTTCTCTTTTTCCCTTTCTTCCTTTAGTATAATAGCTTCAAAAGAAAAACAGAGTGAGGGTGGGGGACAACTTTAAAGCTACTGTTTCATATTTCCTTTGATACATCTCCTTGACAGGTAGTATGACTATATGAGTATAATTATCTTTTGAAATTTAAGATTTTGCCTAGATGCTAATAGCTACATGAAGAAATATTCTTTTCATTATAAAGATACACAACCACCTTACAATAGGGAACATGCAATGGCTGATTAAGGAAAGCAAGTATCAAAATAACAAGGTTAAACTGAAATCTAAATTAGGTACATTGTCCAGGACTGCTGCTTCAGCATATAATGTAAATATTTTGTTTGTTCATTTGTTCATTAACTTAGTCAATCCAATCTAATGATATTTATAAAGAGAGTTCTAAGAGCTAGGTACCATGCTGTTACTTGACCACAAACTTGAACAGATCAGGCTGGTCCTTACTTTCATGGAGATTCCACACAAAACAAAATGCAAAGCAAAGCAAACAAAAACATTAAACAGAAATAAAATGTGTAATTGTAAGAAATGCTATGAAGAAAAAAATGTTTGAGAAAGTCAATGAGTAGGAGGAGGGCAAGGAAGGAACCAAGTTTTTATTTTTTTAGAGATGGAGTCTCACTCTATCACTCAGACTGGAGTGCAGTGGTGCAATTATAACTCAATGTAACTTTGAACATTTGGGGTCAAGTGATCCTCCCTGCCTCAGACTCCTGTGTAGCTAGGACTACATGTGCAAGCCATCACACCCAGTTAATTTTTCAATTTTGCATAGAGATGAGGTCTCGCTATGTTGCCCAGGCTGGTTTCTATCTCCTGGCCTCAAGCAATCCTCTTGCCTCAGCCTCCCTAGTAGCTGGGATTACAGGCACTCACCTAAAATCTATTTTAAATAGACAAAAGGACAGTTAAACTGAGACATGAAATATGCAAATGGCTGATTGGGTAAAGAGTGACCTTAGGGGTTGGGGAAGTTTCCAGAGGGAGGAGCAATGCAAAGCATCTGAGGCAGGAAAAACTTTGGCATATTAAAACAATTTAACACCAGCATGGCTGGAGCTCAGAAAGATGAAAATGGTTTACAAAAATATGCAGGTTCTTCTAGATTATGTGGGCCTTGTTGGTTTTATTAAGAAGGATAAATTTTATTCAGTGTAATAGTATGCCACCGAAGGATTTTAAACAAGAAGGTGAAATTATCAAATGTAAAGTAACATCACTTTTGCCACTGTGTACAACTGGATTGGAGAGGCAAGAAGACCAGTTAGAAGAGCGTTTTTCACATACCACAACCAGTCCATTTGAAAAGCCTTTCCTTAAACTATTTCCAGATTTAAACTACTTTTCATTAATTCCACTGCTAAAACCCATCCAAGTTACCATAACTGCTTGCCTAGACTGTTGCAATGATTTCCTAACCTCTCTGCTTCCATCCTTGACTCGATGAGTAGTCCCCTGAGTAACTGGGACTACAGGTGCACACTGCCACACTTGGCTAATTTTTGTATTTTTTCTAGAGATAGGATTTCACCATATTACCCAGGCTGGTCTTGAACTTCTGAGGTCAAGCGATCTGCCTGCCTCACCTCCCAAAGTGCTGGGATTGCAGATGTGAGCCACCACACCTGGCCCTTTCTCACCTTTTCGTCCTAGTTTTTATTTACCACAATAAACTTCTTTGGTGATTTTTCTTTCTTGTTTTATGTACAGCCTGTTCTTTTGTTCTGATGAATGTCACATTGAATAAAAACTTGACACCTATTGTAACACCATACCAGATGCTGTGCTATTTTGTATCCCTAGTTTTGGAGACCTTTGGAGATAAATTCATGGTATTTTGTAACCCATTTTTGTTAATCTTAAGAAATTGAAAGTTTCAGTAATAAAATTTTTTAAAATTATATGATATAGTATTTTAAAATTTCAGTAAGTAAAAAATATTTTTGGATTAAATGAGTTTCTTGTTTAATTTGATGCAATTCTTTAACCTTTTTGCTCTTTTTCTTGAAAAAGCCTTCCTCATTGGCCATATCTAGATTCTGCCTACACTCTTCCTTCACCTCTCCTTGGTGCAGGTGGCCTAGACCCTGTTAGTCATCTGATGAAGTCTGTGAATCCTCTCTTGAAAAACACATCAGAATTTCCTTACAGTTTCAGGCTGTTCATGGGAGTTTTCCCCACTCCTCTCACACATACCCTGCAATGATACCGGCCCTTGGACTTCAAGCAGGCTAACAAAGCTTAGAAAATAAGATTCATACTCCTTCTTAATAGTCTAGCTATCTAACAGTTTGACTTAGAAGTAACAATAGTGTTAGTGATACTACTACAATAATTATAACAGTAATCATAATAATGATTAAAATTTACTCTTTGCTAACCTTAGCTGGATTCTATGCTGAATCTTTAACCTGTATTAATGGTTATATTCTTAATGATCTCTCCAAATAGAGTATATTCGGTATACTTTTATTCTGTACTTCAGGAAATATTGTCTCTTTGGAATACAGATTTACATAAGAGATTATAAGGATTTTGATTCTAAGACTTTGTGGAATACTGACCTTTTAGTTTTTTAATTCCAATAGTCAGTCTCTCTCTCTCTCTCTCCCTTTCCTTCTCTCTCTCTCTCTCTTTCTTTTTCTGGGCCTCTCTGCCATTCTTCCTCCTCTGAAAATTAGCTTCCCACCTGAGCCTCATACATCCCTAATTCCTATTTGTAGTTGTGAGGGAGGAAAAATATTTTCCTTCTAAGTTCTGTGCTATAAGAACCTTGTAACAAAAGAAAGATTAACAAAAATTAAGTATACCAATTTATATTAAGTTTTATGTGACATAGAGGGAAATGAAGACTTGAAGAAACAGTTAAACCTGGGCGTTTTTACATTAGGTTTGATGAGTTAAACAGGAAAGGCAATAAGACAAAAAGGAGTATGAACTAAGAGTAGTAAACTGAGGGGACCTTAGCAAGACCTGTTTATTTAAATTCATCTCATGTCCCTCCATATTCTGAGATAAGGATATGCTTTTTTTCTGCATATAGGGACCATCTTCTCACATGGATGGCCTTACATTTTGCTTCATAGGAGATCAGAAAGTCCTTCCTGTATCTGCTGTTTCTCAAATTCCTTTAGCTTAAAATTTTCATTATGTCAAGTGCCATATTTTGGAGTAGTGTGTCCTGATTTCCGTCATAGTTAATGTCAGCTTGGACACAGTTTCTCATATTTATCCTAGGAAATCTTTGGCCACTCTGCAAAGACTGAGTTAGGTGCTACTTTGATGTGCTGCAACAGCTCATATTATATATGTATATAATCTCATATAATAAACAGTAGCATACTTTTGTATGTAAGTTTTATGTACCCTTAAATTGTAAGCTTTAAGAAGAGACAATCCTGGATTTCCTGTTCATTTATTTGACAATTACTTTATGGCATAGAATGTAGCAGCCACTCTTCTAGATTTGGAAATACACTCTACAACTCTTTTAAAGAAGCCAAGCAAACAGTGTTGAACAGTAAATTACCATTAAGTGGAATTAATTCTATGATAGGAATGATACAGTTTGTTGCAGCAACATAAAACACAGGCATATAGGCCACACGCAGTTGCTCACAACTGTAATCCCAGCACTTTCGGAGGCCAAGGTGGGTGGATTACTTGAAGTCAGGAGTTCAAGACCAGCCTGGCCAACATGGTTAAACCCCATCCATAAAAATGCAAAAATTATTTGGGCATGGTGCCGTGTGCCTGTAATTCCCAGCTACTTGGGAGGCTGAGGTAGGAGAATTGCTTGAACCTGGGAGGCGGAGGTTTGTAGTGAGCCAAGATCACACCACTACACTCCAACCTGGGTGACAGAGCCAGACTCTGTCTCGAAAAAATAAAAAAAATAAATAATATTAGTATATAGAGTAGAGTTTAGGAAATGCTTGTCTAAGTATGTGAAACCTGAAACCTAAGTAGGAAGCTAGAAAGAACAAAAAGAAACAGAATGAAGTATTCAGTGTACTGGAACATTGCATTCAAGAGTGTTAATGCTTAGGATGAACTTGGAGAGGAAGTTAATGGTTCAATCATAAAGTTGTTTATGTTGAACTTTGCTTAAGATATTTGGGTAACTATTGAAGGACATTTTAGGAAGAGCACTCAAAATGCAATGGATTGGGGAAAAACAGAACTAAAGGCAGGGAGATGATTTAAGATGCTTTTGCAAATGGTTGCATGGTTGGGAGGATGGAGTGAGAGAGAGAATGGGAGATGACATCTAATGGGTAAAGTTTTCTTTTTGAAATAATGAAAATGTGCTGGAGTTAGTGCTGATGGTTGCACAGGAATAAACAGGAAACAACTGAATTGTACATTTTAAAGTGTCAAAATTTATGGTATATGGAGATATCTTAATAAATTTTTTTGAAAGAGACTTTCATAGTAGTTTAATTGAGAGTAGATGGTGGCCTGTACTAAAGTGTTGCTAATAGAGGCGGGAGTAAAAATGTGTCAATTTAATAGGTGAAATAGGGTTGAGTAGGTATTTAGATACTCAGATCAGTCATTTGAAGACAAGTCTAAGCTAAAAATGAGGGAGGTCTCAGCATATAGATGGTAACTGAAACCATGGAGTAGATTAGATCATATCCAGAGAAAGAATATAGGGTTAGAATTATAGGTAAGCTGAGAATCCAGGCCTGAGAAACTCTAAGGGATGGAGAGAAGGAAAGAAGCCTACATAAGAGATAAAGAAAACTTCTTTATCAGTTATTAATTATAATAATGTCCAACAAATAGTAGGTGATCAAAAAATATTGATGGAATGAATATACACTAAAATTTTTTCATTTTATGGTAGCCTCAGGATACTGTCATCATCATCATCTGTACTCTGTAATAGGCACTGCCTTGCACACTTTGCTTTCATTATCTTATTCAATTCTAATAATAATTCTGCAAGAAACAATCTCTGAAAGAGTAGCTTGTTTACCATCACATGACTGGATGAACTTAAATATCTGAGTCTAAAGTTTTTTTTTTCTACTAGGCCTAATTTTCCCAAAATCTGTTATGAGAAAAAGATGTTAACAGGTATTTACTAACAAAAATAACAATAGAACTATTTTGGGAAAGGATAGGATTATTAGAAATTGATTTTTATTAATAGGATGCTTGCCAGCAGGGGCAATGGAGCAGTTTTTTAAGGAAAGAAGCATAACATATTAGTTATTTAGTGAGAATGGATTCTTAATATTTACAAAAATCTTGTGTTTTACCTTGTCTTACTTGATGGTATTGCAGTCATCTGAGAATCGATCCTGTAAGTTATCTGATATATGCTATTTTCGTAATCAGTGTCTTGCAGTTTTGATTCCCTCATCATCCTTTGCAGTCTGCTTGTTGCTATTTCTCAGTTTTGACATTCTATTTCTCTCTCTCTTTTTTTTTTTTTTGAGATGGAGTCTCCTCCTGTCACCCAGGCTGGAGTGCAGTGGCACTAGCAGCAGCCTCCACCTCCAGGGTTCAAGCGTTCTCCTGCCTCAGCCTCCTGAGCAGCTGGGACTACAGGCACGTGCCACCACACCCGGCTAATTTTTGTATTTTTAATAGAGACAGGGTTTCACCATATTGGCCAGGCTGGTCTTGAACACCTTACCTTGTGATCCACCCACCTCGGCCTCCCAAAGTGCTGGGATTACAGGTGTGAGCCACCCTGCACAGCTGATGTTTAATTTCTTTTAGTTGTACTTTACAGTTTTTCTGAGATGCCTCATTGAGTTTTCTGTATAAAATTTCATGTCTTTGGCTTTATTGTAACTCTTTTGGTATCTAGGTGTCATTCTTCATCATTCTACTATGAACTGAATTAAAGCATATGGCCTTATCTCAGAAGTGACTGGCCCTTGGGCATCATTGTCAGTTATATTGTCCTACATATTACATTTAGGTAATAAAAAGGAAATCTGCCTTTAAGGTAAAGTTAATATTAATAGAAAATCTTTCTATATGTTGTTAAAGACTCTTGTTACGAAGTTTAATATGTCATTTATTTAGGCATTACTTAAATTCAGTTGTAAATTTTTTCCTTCTACTTTCTTATCCTTTTTTTTTTTTTTTAGAGAGAGAAAGAAGTAGAATAAAAGAGAAAAAAGAAAGAGAAAGAGGGAGAACAAAAAAGAAAAAAGAAAGAGAAAGAGGGAGAGAGAACGAAAATCTCGCTCTATTGCTCAGGATTTCATTTAAATCTGTGAAATGCTTATGCAATTACTAAAAAGTGATTTATTTCCTATTATGTGATCACTTTTAGAATAGGTATAATATTGAAAAAATATATGTTTTATGGATATGGGGTGGTAGGTTCTGTAAATATTTATTAAATTTGCTTGTTTCAGGTCTGAGTTCAAATCTGTTTTTTT
>PVKP010043014.1:0-17673 GCA_004027715.1 Plecturocebus donacophilus
TCTAAGTCATTAAGAACTTGCCCTATGTATCTGGGTGCTCCTGTAATGGGTGCGTATATATTTAGGATCGTTAGCTCTTCTTGTTGCACTGATCCTTTCACCACCATGTAATGTCCCTCTTTGTTTCTTGTGTTCTTTATTGTTTTAAAGTCTTGTTTTATCAGAGACGAAAATCACAGCTTCTGGTAATGCTAACTGGCTGTTTTGCCCCAGAATATTTTTAAAGGGCATTTAAATTAGATCATGCCTCACACCACAACGATAGCCCCCATACCCACTGCATTTCCTCCAGTGGCTTTATAAGGTAGCTTCTAAAACAACCAGACTTCTAAACCTGCATGGCCCATGTGGTCTGGCTGATGCTGACCTAAAGCTCTTTGTTCCTTCGAGGCAACATGCTTTTTCCCCTCTTCTGGATTTTTGCATGTGTTGTGCCAGTTTGTTGCACAGTGGCATTCTAGCCTGAGTTTTAATGTTGCTTCCATAAAGAGGCCATCCCTGATGGCCTATAGAAAGAAGACCCCTGCCACCCTATCACCCTGTATGTTTCTTTCATCACTGATACAAGCTTGCTGTGTGCTTGCTTATTATTAGAATTCTCCATTATTGCAACTGAGCTTCCTGGGTTCAGGGACCGAAGCTCTATCCCAAACGGTACTCTGATGGAGGTGTGAGAAAAATAGCAGTTCCCCAGCTTTATGAGGATTACAGTCATGGGTGTGCCAGCAAGTAACCAAAGAATCCCATCAGTATAGCCTACAGACTGTTAGAGAAGCTGTGAAGGCACAGGCACACCTGGCAGGAGGGGCTGGGGGAGATGCTAAGGCTCCCTTGAGAAGAGAGGTTTGAGCTAAACCTGAAGGTTGGGTGGGAAGAAGAAGATGTGTAGGTAGAGACACCAGCATGTGTGAAGCCCTAGTGTACCCAAGGGGAACAGGGAGACTCCAAGGTGGTGGGGGAAGATGGTATGAGGAGAGGCCACAGTGGCAGGCAGGGTCTCACGGGGCTTCCAGCCATGGTTAGGATTTTGGTGTTCACTACAAGAGCCGCGGGGTTCGAGCTTCCCTTTCATTGTGCTGCCATCTGTAATCATTGCCCATTTATCTTCTCTCCCCACACCAGCTTGGGAGGCCCTCCTGGGCAGACTCTTACAGCCCACACAGGCTTTGCCAAAGGGTAGGGTAGGGGCGTCGGTGAAGGGATGGATGGATCAGTGAGCAGATGGGACTAGACAGGGATGTGGACAAAGGAAGCTGTGTGAATGTCTTGCTGGACTCAGCTATTGGGTAGTCTCACTCCAGCAGTGAGAGTATGTCTCAAAAAAAAAAAGAAAAAGTATAATCTTAAGTAGTCCAAAGCTTTTTTATATATTACCCAAAGTTGTTTGAATTACATGTTATCTTCCAAATTAAACATGTCCATAATTTAAAAGTAAGAAAGTATAAGAAAATAAGGAAGTTGTGTGAATGTCTCACTGACCTCAGCTCATTCCTCCCCTCCAATTTCCCTTTCAGCTATTCCAATCAAGTTCTCTGAAAAGCAGCAGGCTTCTCACTACCTATATGTGAGAGCACACAGCGTTCGAGAAGGCACCAAGTCCACCTGGCCTCAGAAGAGGACTCTTTTTGTCCTGAACGTGCCCCCATACTGTACAGAGGTGAGCTGGTGTCTGGGAGGGGACCTGTGGGCTCAAGGTGGGGGCTCCCATGGCCTCCATGAAGTCCTTAGTGTTGAGACAGACACAGCTAATGGGAGCTCCAGAGGAGTCAGGAACCTGGCTTTTTAAAGATGTCTTTAAAAGTATAATCCTGCCAGGCACGGTGGCTCATGCCTATAATCCCAGCACTTTGGGAGGCTGAGCCAGGCAGATCACCTGAAGTCAGGAGTTCAAGACCATCCTGGCCAATGTGGTGAAACCCCATCTCTACTAAAAAATATAAAAAATTAGCCCAGCATGGTGGCATGTGCCAGTAGTCCTGGCTACTCCAGAGGCTGAGGCTTGAGAATCCTGTGAACCCAGGACGCGGAGGTTGCAGTGAGCCAAGATCGCAACACTGCACTCCAGCCTGGGCGACAGTGTTAAGACTCCGTCTCAAAAAAAAAAAAAAAATTGGCCAGGCACAGTGGCTCACACCTATAATCCCAGCACTTTGGGAGGCCAAGGCAGGTAGATGACGAGGTCAGGGGTTTGAGACCAGCCTGGCCAATGTGGTGAAACCTACCAAAAAAAGGCAAAAATTAGTTGGGCATGGTGGCATGCGCCTGTAATCCCAGCTACTCAGGAGGCTGAGGCAGGAGAACTGCTTGAACCTGGGGCCAGAGGTTGTAGTGAGCCAGTATCGCGCCACTGCACTCCAGCCTGGGCAATAGAGTGACGCTCTGTCTTAAAGTATAACCTTAAGTAGCTCAAAGCTGTTTTATATATTACCCAAAGTTGTTTTTTTCCAGGTTATACATGTCCATAATTTAAAAGTGGGAAAGTATAATAAAAAGTGCCTCTAATTCTATCCAAACATGATTGTTAATTTTTTTTCACAGAAACTAAACTAAGGGAATTGCTGGATTTTCTTTCCTTTTTTTGAGACGGAGTCTCTGTTGCCCAGGCTGGAGTGCAGTGATCTCGGTTCACTGCAACCTCCACCTCCTGGGTTCAAGTGATTCTCCTGCCTCAGCCTCCCAGGCAGCTGGGACTACAGGCACCTGCCACCATGCCTGGCTAATTTTTGTATTTTTAGTAGAGATGAGGTTTCACCATGTTGGCCAGGTTGGTCTCAAACTACTGACCTTAAGTAATCCACCCACCTCGGCCTCCCTAAGTCCCGAGATTACAGGTGTGAGCCACTGCGCCTGGCCAAGGGAATTGCTAGATTTTAGATGACTTTTTTTCCCCCAAAAGAAACCCTAATTTGTAAAAGATTCCTCTAAACTTAGAGAAAAAAAGAAGCATGGAGAATAAGGGGTGTTAGTTCTGACCCTTATTGAAGTGCAGCATGTGTGCAGGGAAGGGCCCTGGCTGCAGGTGTCCAGCTCGCTGCATCCCAGAGATAGAACACTCCGGTGTAGTCGGCACCCAGGTGGAGACACAGCAGTACATCCTAGAACCCCCCTCCTGCCCCCACCCCACAGATCACCACCATCCTGATTGTCACAGCGTAGTCTGACTGCTTCTGGCTCAGGTGGTAAAACTTAGTTGTTGCATAAAATCAGAATACCAGTGAGAACGTCCCCACCTGTCTTGCATGAGAGAGCGGGAATATGCAGGGCTGGGCGGCTGACGCCTGTAATCCCAGCATTTTGGGAGGCCAAGGCGGGCAGATCACCTGAGATCTGGAGTTCTAGACCAGCCTGGTCAATGTGGTAAAACCCTGTCTCTACTAAAAATACAAAAATTAGGTCGGTGTGGTGGTGGGCACCTGTAATCCCAGCTACTCGGGAGGCTGAGGCAGGAGAATCACTTGAAACCCAGAGACAGAGGTTACAGTGTGCTGAGATCACGCTACAGCACTGCAGCCTGAGCTACAGAGCAAGACTCCAACTCAAAAAAAGAGCAGGAGTATCGACCTCCATATTATCCCTGGGCAATAGGTCAGAGGGCATGGTGCCCACAGGCTCCTGGTGTGGCAGTGGCTCTGAGTCCTTCAGGGGCGCTGGAACCCTGGCAGCACCACCCAGGGTGGAGGGAGGCTTGGGGACGGCCCTGCAGAGGCTCACACTCAGTTTCCCTCTCGCCGCGGCAGGAGAGCCTGTCTCGCCTCCTGTCCTCCTGTGGCCCTGTCCAGTCTGTGGAGTTGCAGGAGAAGCCGGACCTGGCCGAGAGCCCGAAGGAGCCAAGGTCGAAGTTTTTTCATCCCAAGCCAGTTCCGGTGAGCCCCCAGGCACGGGCTTTCCTAGAGTGAGGGCGGTGAGGCATTGTTCCCAGTGTGTGGGGGGAGCTGGCAGTGTGACGTCAGAGCATTCTCTGTGGTCCAGGAGGCTGTCTGGGTGACAAAGCCTGCGATTCCATCCCAGATTTGCCGCATCCTTGCATTTCCTGCCTTGCCTTTTCTTTCCCGGGTTAAAGCTCAGGGACCATCTCTGCTGGCTGCCTGCAGGGCTTCCCCCACTGAGGGAGCTCCTTCCCCAGGTTCTGGGGTCAGATCTCCAGGAGCACTGTTGTTCACAGCTTTCCTGGTGGCCCTGGAGCCCATACCGCCTCCTTGCACAGTGGCGTCTGGCATGGGGTTGTGTGCCTACACCTGGCTTCCAAAAACCTACCCTGGCTCAGGGCAACCCCTGCTTTTCACTGCATTCCTCCTGTAACTGGAAGAAAGGAAGCCTGCCTGTCCCCTCTTCCTGGGGAAGAGCTGGGAACAGATGTCACTTCCCACAGAAGCAGGATAACGGGAAGTATGGCTGCCATGACCTGGATTATGGGATGGCCTCTGGTTCTCTCACAGCTCAGGAATAGCCTAGTACTGTCTCCCCTGGTGTAGCCACCGGCTAGGCTAAGGGCAGGCCTGGAGACCTTGTTCCAGATGTGGGAAGGAGCCCCCACCCTCTGACCTCTCTCTCTCTCCAGGGGTTCCAGGTAGCCTATGTGGTGTTCCAGAAGCCACGTGGGGTGTCAGCTGCCTTGACCCTGAAGGGCCCCCTGCTGGTGTCCACAGAGAGCCACCCTGTGAAGAGTGGCATTCACAGTCAGTACCGGAGAAGGGGTCTGGTGCCCCCTTCTTGGGCTCTGGGTTGGCGGGACATTATGGGGACAGTTTCTGAATGTCACAAGCCACATCTATGCTCGCTGAGAGCAGCATGTGGAGGCCTGGGCAGAAGGGCCGAGGGGCTATGTCTGGGCCCCCAGGAGTCGTTAGCCTGAGCCCCTGGCACCGAGTGGCACAGGCATACTGGGCAGGCGAGGCAAGGGCCCAGCTTGTAGCCACTGGGATTTCCTTAGCACCTGTGCCCCAGGCCCTGTGTGAAAAGGTCCCGATGTGCCTGGCAGGCCCTGGGGGCCCAATGCCAGGCCTGAGGAAGCCCGTGTCCCTGGCTCCCTTCTCAGAGTGGATCCGTGACTATGCAGACTCAATGCCCGACCCTGAGGCCCTGAGGGTGGAGGTGGACACATTCATGGAGGCGTATGACCAGAAGATCGCTGAGGTAGGGGTTCCGAAGGGACAGCCGGGCACCGCAGCACCCATGTGACTGTGGGAAGGTGGCGCCCCAGAGGGAGGGCAGTGGCGGCCTGTCCCTGGCCACTCTGTGGAGGCCAGGCTCCCCTTTTTCCCTGCTGGATCCTGGGCTGCCTGGCTGAGTGACATCTAGCCTCCACATGGTGGAGGAGGAGGCAGTGTCAGCAGGTCTGTGCCCTCCCCGACATCCTTAGCCCCAACGCTGTGCTGGGAGGAGGGGAGCAGCCTTGCCTCTGTGGGGGTGCAGCACAGTTCTGACTTTGGGAGGAGGGCATGCTGCTGGAGGGCCCAGGAGCCTGCGGGATAACAGGGTCACCTTCCCTGCAGGAAGAAGCTAAGGCCAAGGAGGAGGAGGGGGTCCCTGACGAGGAGGGCTGGGTGAAGGTGACTCGCCGCGGCCGGCGGCCTGTGCTCCCCCGGACGGAAGCAGCCAGCCTTCGGGTGCTGGAGAGAGAGAGACGGAAGCGCGCCCGAAAGGAGCTGCTCAACTTCTATGCCTGGCAGCACCGCGAGAGCAAGATGGAGCGTAAGCCATGCCCCAGCCCATCCTCAGGCCCCGTGGCTTTGGCCCCAGCTGTGGATGAGGCCTGTGGTCAGCACTTCCGAGGACAGGGTGTCCCCAGGCTCTGTGGAAAGAGGCCCAGCCTGGTGGCACTGTTTGTGGCAGCTGGGTCACCCCATCACCCAGCACAGGCAGCTGCATTTGCTCAGTGGGTGGGGGCCGAGTCCTCAGCGCCCACCTCTGGGCCCCTGTGCACTTAGTGCTGGCGCTTGTCAGCCTCTGCCCAACAAGGAGTCCAAGTGCAGAGGGCACTTACCCCTGTGGGTGCAGAGAGGGTGCTGTGGACTGCGTGATGTGTCAGGTGGCCCTGCATGGGACCCTTCCATGGTAGAGCACCTGTGGGCCACTCCTGGTGCTAGAGCTGAGCCCTCTGCCCCACTGCCTGGTGTCCCTGCTGGCAGGACAGCTTCCCTGTGGGCCCGGGAGAGGGTGCTCACTCTGCGGCACGCCCTGCTGTGTTCCCTGCCTCACTGGCCCTCTTGGCTCCTGCCCATGCTCACTGCAGACCTCAGCTTCCCCCTCACCTGGGCCACACGGTGACCAGTTGCCATCTGCATTTACCAGCACTAGGGGTGGAGTCCCTTTACCAATTCCCAGGGTCCCTCCAGGCTGAGCGGTCCGGACTCCTTCCTTTCCCTTGGGCAGGGGCAGGTGTGGGTGCCTTTGCTTGGTCGCTGAGGCTTCATCTCCAGGCTAGCCCACTTTGGCCTTGGACTCAGCCTGCAGTTGTGTTCTGTTTGCTTAAGGGATCCAGACCCTGCCTCCAAAGCAGAGCTGGGAAGGGGGATGGGTTGGTGGGGGGAAGACATACACCGTCAGTAACTGGGAGGAGGGGTGGAGCATGAGCAAGCTGGCTCCCCTGGGGCGTGCTGACCCTGCCCCGTGCTTTTCACCCCCAGATCTAGCACAGCTGCGCAAGAAGTTCGAGGAGGACAAGCAGAGGATCGAGTTGCTTCGGGCCCAGCGCAAATTCCGACCTTACTGAGCTGGGAGAGCCACACCGGAAGGAGGTGCAGGCCCAGCAGGAACTTGAGGCAAGGTGGGCCCCGGGTTGAGGGCCACCGTGTCCAACAGCCCCCGTCAGAGTCCACACGGCTGGGAGTGAAGGACCGTGCCACCCCTCAGGTCTTGTGCTTCAGCAGTCCTGGGGCGTGCCCACAGGAGGATTTGCCCCTTCTGCCTCCATACCCTCCTCTCAAGGACCCTTCTCCCCTTAACCTCAACGAAAAAGCCCCTGCTGGCAGTGAAACAGCCTCAAAAGCAGCCAGAATACCAGCATCTTGTATTTTCCATCCAGTTGGGCCACAAGGAATGGCCTAGGTGGGCCTACGCCACCCTTCCTTCCTCCAGCTGGCTGGAGATGATAATCAGGAGATGGCAGCCCTCCAGCCTGTCTCCCTCTTGAGGCCACAGATGTTCAAGTTGGAATCTTGCTCCCTTCCCCCTGAATCTACCATCCTAGGCTGGGCTTCCAGACCAGTGAGCCTTTCCCCACCATGCCTGGCCTGCTTGCAGGGCTCGGGAACTCAGAGTCCCAGTGCCGAGTCTGGGAGCATGAGGTCTTCATAGTTACAGGCCCAGAGCTACATCTGGTTTGGGAGCCTGGGTTTGCTCCGTAAGAAGGAGCTGATGATACTGGCCACATGCTGGGGTTCGTTCATGTGGACATAGTGAGTGCCTGGGACTTCCACAAACTGGAACCGCTGGAGAGGGAAGGGGGCATGTGGTGAGATGTGACCAGAGGTGCCTTGGGAGCTCCACAGGCTCTGGGCTACACTAGGCCCTCCTACAGCCGCTTGGCTCCCTGCACCTCCCACGGTGAGTTTCCCCACACTCGGCTTCTTGGAGCCCCACCAGTCCACAACACCCCAGGGGTTGTCCAAGCCCTGAGGACTTGAAGGCCTCCCAGGGGTCTAGGCCGGTTGAGTTTTGAAATTGCACAGGGACAGGGAGGGGCAATGACCAGGGTTGCTGTGACTCTATAGAGGAGAGCTGCTTGAAATAAGATAATGAGATGGGGGAGGGTGAGCAGCCTGCAGCCTTGTTCCTGCCTTTTAAGAACCCAGACTGGAAGGCCTTGCCTGCCTAGGCGATGACCTGGCAGCTGGCCAGCCACAGGTGGGTTTCCCTTTGTGACAGTGCCTAGAAACATGCAGAGGCCCCAGGGTCAGGTGTTCATGGGGAGACGACCATGAAACACTGGGTGCTCCCAAGAACCTAGGCAAAAGACACCCTCACCTACAGCCAGCATGCCCACTGGTGTCATGGGTAAAGGGAGGCAGCAGTCAGGTGTTCTGCTGTGGTTTGGGAGCCTATAAAATGTGAGATAGACCAGGCATAGTGGCTCCCACTTGTAAAACCAGCACTTCGGGAGGACAGGGTGGGCGGATCACGAGGTCAGGAGTTCATGGCCAACATGGTAAAACCCCGTGTCTACTAAAAAATACAAAGATTAGCCAGGCATGGTAGCATGTACCTGTAATCCCAGCTACCCAGGAGTCTGAGGCAGGAGACTCGCTGGAACCCGGGAGGCGGAGGCTGCAGTGAACCAAGATCATGCCAGTGCACTCCAGCCTGGGCAACAGAACAAGACTCCATCTCAAAAAAAGAAAAGAAAAAAGAAAAACTTGGGGGCCAGGTACAGTGGATCACATCTGTAATCCCAACACTTTGGGAAGCCAAGGCAGGTAAATCACTTGAGGTCAGAAGTTCAAGACCAGCCTGGCCATCATGTTAAAATTCCATCTCTACTAAAAATACAAAAATGAACTGGTTCTGGTGGCAGGTGCCTGTAAACCTAGCTATTTGGGAGTCTGTGGCAAGAGAATCGCTTGCACTTGGGAAGCAGAGGTTACAGAGCTGAGATCGTGCCACTGCACTCCAGGCTGGTGACAGATGGAGACTGCCTCCAAGACACAAAAAGTGGGACTATTAGCTGGGATGACAGCATGCACCTGGTAGTCCCAGCTACTCAGGACGCTGAGGTGGGAGGATCATGGACCCAGGAGTTTGAGGCTGCAGTGAGCTACAATTGAGCCACTGCACTCCAGCCTAAGCGACAGAATGAGATCCTGTTTCTCAAAAAATAAAAATAAAAAATATGAGACTGTTTCTGGCAGTTGGGTCACCGAATTGTGTCTGGCCCGAGGAAAGAGGGGTGGGTACGTGAGGACTATAAAAGATTTGTTTCTGTTAAGTGAAAGTGCTGTAAAAAGAATTTTTTAAAAAAAGATTTGTTTTCTGAATTCTGATTACATTTGTGCACAGGCCTCTAGGGACTGACCATAGTGGAGAGTGATGCCTGATAGCTCCTGGTGGTCATCTATTGGGCTTGGGGTCAGACCGGGGGTTTTCCCACTGCAAAAGAAGAGATGGGTGGGGTGGGACCAGAGTGGGTCACAGTGACAGATACCAGCTGCCTGAGCCCCGCACCTTACCTCTTTGAGGGTGGATTTCAGCGTGCCTATTGTGAACAACAAGGGCTCCTTGTCAGCGTCATTCTCCCTTCTCACATCATAATATCCGTGGACTGCTCTGGAAAGTGAGGAGTTGGGGTTATTGGGGTTCATCTTAGAATTGCCTCCCAGCACTGTCCTCATCCTGCCCTGCGTTCAGGCCTCTGAGGAGAAACCAAAGCCTGGGCTGCCCCAACTCCCACAGCTGGGTCCCCTGACCCTAGACTGGATTTGAGGCTCAGTTAATCTCAGCTCATACTCAGGTGGCACAAGCCAGGCACAAGCGAATGCTTCAGGTGTGCCCTGCAGGGGCGCAGGGAGTTCAGGACTTGCCACAGTCACAGCCCAGAATAGCAAGAGCTGGGATCTCAACAGGCTCTGGAGGCCATACTTGGCTGAGAAAATTTACATGTCTTACAACCCTCCCAGAGTTGTGAGACCATCATTACAATTACAGAACATTTTCATCACTCCCAAAGAAATCCCAGACCTCTGAGCTTACGCTCACACACACACACACACACACACCGGCTTCTGGTACTGAGCAACCATGAACTGGCTTTGTCTCTGCAGTGTGCCGTTTGGACTTTGACATGAATGCAGTCCTACGACATGCAGAGGTTTATGTCTGACTTCCTAGTGTAATGTTTCTAAGGTTCATCCATGCTGGAGCTCACGTCAGTGCTTCATTTCTGCTTAAAAATTGTCTATGGTGGGGCAGGCATGGTGGCTCATGCCTGCAATCCCAGCACTTTGGGAGGCCGAGGTGGGCGGATCACGTGGTCTGGATATCGAGACCAGCCTGGCCAACATGGTAAAACCCATCTCTACTAAAAATACAAACAGCTGGGCGTGGTGGCAGGCACTGGTAGTCCCAGCTACTTGGGAGGTTGAGACAGGACAATCGCTTCAACCTAGGAGGTGGAGGCAGCAGTGAGCCGAGACCATGCTACCACACTCCAGCCTGGGCAACACAGCGAGAGCCCATCTCAAAAAAAAAAAAAAGTCTATGGTGTGGAAGGATCACGTTTTGCTTGCCTGTTTATCCACTGGTGGACATTTGGGTCCTCCACCTTTTTTCTTTTTTTTGGAGACAGGCTCTTGGTCTGTCACCCAGGCTGGAATGCAGTGGTGCAGTCACAGCTCACTACAACCTCCTGAGTAGTTGGGACCACAGGCATGTGCCACTGCTCCCAGCTAATATATATATTTTTATCTTTTGTAGAGACGGGAGTTTCACTATATTGCCCAGGCCAGTCTCAAAACTCCTAGGGGCTCAAGTGATCTGCCCACCGTAGTCTCCCAAAGTGCTGGAATTATAGGCACAAGCCACCACTGAAGGCTTTTTCATCTCCACCATTAGTCTATTACAGGATGCCGCTACAAATGTGGACATGTTTGCACTTTTACGGACAGACCTAGGATTAGAAGTGCTGGTCACATGGTAACTGTGTTCAGGAGCTCGAGAAGCTGCCAGAGCAGTTCACAGCCCCGCAGCAGTGCGTAAAGGTTCCGACTGCTCCACATCCTCGTCACCTGTTACCTATTTGGTTCTAGTCATCCCAATGGGGTGAGGTGGTTTCTCGCTGTGGTTTGGATTTGTGTTATTTTATTCTTTGAGATGGAGTCTCACTCTGTCACTCAGGCTGGTCCTGAACTCCTGACCTCAGGTGATCCACCCACCTCAGCCTCCCAAAGTGCTGGGGTTACAGGCGTGAGCCACCGCGCCTGGCCTGCATTTGTGTTTCTTGAGGTCTGCCCATCTCTGCCTCCTGTGGTCTGGTTTTAGAGGCTTACCTGGGCATACCCCCAGCTGACACCTATGGAAAGGCGTGGCACAGCCCAGGCCCATCCTCTGCCTGAGCCCTCCCCTCCTTTGACAAAACTTTCTACTTCCATGACCCTGCTGCCAGGAGGGCTTCCCAAAAAAGATCTCCAGCCTCAGTGGTGGTGTCACCATGCAGAGAACTTGGAGCCACATGCCAGGGCTCCCTCCCAGAGATTCCTGACACCCATGTCTCTTCTGGGGGTGACTGGAGGGCACTTGGTCCAGACTTACTTGATGAGCAGGACGTGGGCCTGCAGCTTCCTGATGAAGTGCACAAACAAGTCCCTGCTGATGAAGTCAAAGCTGAGCTCTGGCTGCAGAGACAAAAGCATGGTGAATTCTCATCACAGGGCACAGGCACTCTCATGGGCCCGAAGCCCGTCTCTGTTGGGGCAGCTAAGCCCTAGCAAGGCCACCTTAGCCATCCACCCTGGGACCGAGCCCAGGACCCCAAGACATCACCGCCTTGTGGAAGGCTCTTTAGCCTCCCATGGCCAGAGACTCCTGCCCTCTTCAAGTCTATTCTCCCCTCTTCCTGGGCTCATGGCTACCCAGCCTGACTATTTCCCATACTCCTTTGCCACCAGGTATGGCTGTGTGACTAAAGGCAGAGAAGTGATGTAGGCCGCTTCTGGGCCTGGATTTTAGGACTGAAGTGTAGCCCTTCCACACCCCTTTCCCAGTCCATAGGATGCACCTCATGTTGTCCCCTGCCAGCCTAGGCGGTGCCCTTGACTGTACTAAGCAGAGTGTGAGGCACTTCCAGGAGGAAGAAACCTGCTGGGACCCCAGTGCAGGATCAGCACTCCATGATAGCCCCTGCCAGCCTTCTCCATGGTCCTGCCCGCCCTGTCTCGTGACTTTCACATCTGCATGGCGGGGATGTGGCCAGCTTGAGTGAGATGTGCTATAGGTGTGCCACAAAGCTGGATTTGGAAAACTTAGCACACAAAATAATGCAATCAAGTTTCAGATTGATTACATCTGAAACATCTTAGATGTTAAATAAAAATATGAGAACAGTTGATCGGGCCTGTTTTCTTTTTCACTTTTTTTTTTTCCTTTTTGTGGAGAACAAGGTCCCGCTGTATTGCCCAGACAGGTCTCCGACTCCTGGGCTCAAGCTATCCTCCTGCCTCTGTCTCCCTAAGAGCTGGGATTACAGGCATGAGCCACTGTGCGCAGCACTGTTTTAGTACAGCTGCTAGACCATGTCAAGTTCCACCAGGCTCACGCTCTGCTTCCACTGGACTGTGCTGCTCTGATCTGGGGACTCTAAGGGCAGGAGGCCTCAGCATTTTCTCTACCCCTAGTTCTCAGCAGCAGAGGAGAAGCTTCATAAATGCGTGCTGAGTGGATTAATTCCAGGAACCCTCCTGTAAGGACTGGCTCCATAAAGTCACACCCAATACTCCCTCCCACCCCCTAAAATTCCTATGAATCAACACACACACACACACACACCCCTGTGAAAACTCACTGGCCTTGTTCTACCCTGGCTGCCCTGGTTCTACCCTGGCCCTCCAGCTATTTTCTGCTTCTCAGACTAAAAGGACCTCGGGTGCCTTCCCCGACACGGGTTCCCATACTGTCTCCAAGATCCATGTGCTCTCACATGTCAGCTGCCACATCTCACAGCAGGGTGTGACCAAGCCTTTCAGGCCTGCACAACGGGAGGGGCTTCCTGGGCACAAGGTGAACAGGCGAACTCGATCCCATCTCTACTAAAAATTAAAAAATTAGGCTGGGCACAGTGGCTCGTGGCTCATGCCTGTAATCCTAGCACATTGAGAGGGCGAGATGGGCAGATCACCTGAGGTCAGGAGTTCAAGACCAGCCTGGCAAATGTGGTGAAACCCTGTCTCTGCTAAAAATACAAAAAATTAGCCAAGCATGGTGGCACATGCCTGTAATCCCAGCTACTTGGGAGGCTGAGACAGAAGAATTGCTTGAACCCAGGAGGCAGAGGTTGAAGCGAGCTGAGATCGGGCTACCGCACTCAGCCTGGATGACAGAGTAAGACTCAGTCTCAAAGAAAAAATAAATAAATAAATAGAATCTGGGTGCTTTGCTTTGGCAGCATATATATTGCCAAATTGTAACAGTACAGAGAAGATAAGTATGGCTCCTGCATAAGCATGATACAAAAATTTCCTAAATGTTCCTTTACAAAAAGAAAACCTTTTGGATCACCTGAGGGCAGGAGTTCGAGACCAGCCTGCCCAACATGGTGAAACCCTGTCCCCACTAAAAATACAAAGAATTAGCCAGGCGTGGTGGCGCATGCCTGTAATCCCAGCTACTTGGGAGGCTGAGGCAGGAGAATGGCTTAAACCCGGGAGGCAGAGGTTGCAGTGAGCGGAGATCATGCCATTGCACTCCAGCCTGGGCGACAGAGCGAGACACCATCTCAAAAAAAAAAAAAATTATGAAAAAGCCTCGGTGGGTAGGGAGGCCCACCCAACAGCTGGTATTGGAATAACTAGCTGTCATCTAGAAAAACAATTAAAATGGCTGGGCGCCTGTAATCCCAACACTTTGGGAAACCGAGGTGGGACGACAGCTTGAGCCCAGGCATTCGAGACCCTCCTGGGCAACGTGGCAAGACCCTGTCTCTACAAAAGTAAAAATCTTAGCTAGGTGTGGTAGCACACACCTGTAGTCCTAGCTACTTGGGAGGCTGAATGGGAAGATCACTTGAGCCCGGGAGTTTGAGGCTGTGTGAGCCATGACTGTGCCATGGCACTCCAGCCTGGGTGGCAGAGGGAGCCCCTGTCTCTAAATTAAACAGACTGGATGCAGTGGCTCACATCTGTAATCCCAGCACTTTGGGAACACCTGAGGTCAGGAATTCAAGAGCAGCCTGGCCAACGTGGCGAAACCCCATCTCTACTAAAAATACAACAATTAGCCAGACATGGTTGTGGGTGCCTGTAACCCCAGCTACTTGGGAGGCTGAGGCAGGAGAATCACTTGAACCTGGGAGGCAAAGGCTGCAGTGAGCCGAGATCATGCCATTGCACTCCAGCCTGGGCAACAACAGTGAGACTCCATGTCAATAATAACAAAAATAATAAAATTAATGAAAGAAGTTTTAAAACATGATAGAAAAAAGGGAACAAAGAAAATGAATCCCTACCTCACACCATGCTCAAAAACAAATCCCACATGGATCAACGACAAACATATTAACATTCCTGGACCTGTGGCTGATGCCCTGGTCCAAGCTTCATCTCTAGGCCTGCGCCCTGGCAGCAGCTCTCAGCAGTCTCCCTGCGGTTATAGCTTCCCCACCTCTAATGACAGTGTCTTACACGTGTACAGTGTTCTACCTCTTTTGAACAATCACAAAATAGGACAGGCTATGCGCACCTGAAGTCACAGCACTGTGCAAGGCCATGCAACACACATGACCTCAGGTAGTCTGAACAACAGCCTTTCAAAGGCAGGCCCAGGCCCCTAGCCAAGCTGCTCATGAACCAGCTGAATGAATGAAAGCATTTTCTTTTTGCTCATGAGACAACCAAGGCTCAGAGAGCGTAAGCACCTTGCCCAAGGTCACACAGCCCCTCAGTGGCAGAGATGGCCAAGTTTCCACTAATACAAGCACTCCAGTGACATACTTCCAGGCCTCCAGACGGGACACTTGTTTTTAAGAACCTTTCTCATCCTACCCCTCCCTCTTTAATCTCACAGCCTCTGTCAGGAAGCCCCCTTTCAACAGGTGCACCAAGCTGACTCCGAGCTTTTACCTGGGCAGCAGCCAGTGCCTGGAATGTCTCCCTCCTCTACTCACCTCCATCAACTGTACTTAATGGCACTGAAGTGCACACTTACAAATAGTTAGACTGACAATTGTTATGTAATCTATGTAATTTTTTCTTTTTGAGATGGAGTCTCGCTCTGTCGCCCAGGCTGCAGTGCAGTAGTGTGATCTCAGCTCATTGCAACCTCCGCCTCCCGTGCAAGTGATTCTCCTGCCTCAGCCTCTGCCCAGAGTAGCTGGGATTATAGGCATGTGCCACCACGCCTGGCTAATTCTGTGTGTGTATGTGTGTTTAGTAGAGATGGGGTTTCAACATGTTGGCCAGGCTAGTCTTAAACTCCTGATTCTCGTGATCCTCCCGCCTTAGCCTCCCAAAGTGCTGGGATTACAGGCGTGCGCCACCTGGCTCGGCCTATAATTTTCAAAAACAACAAAGTAGCTAACAGGCAAACTGCGGCGGGGGGGACCCAGAGGCAGCGGCACTCACCAAGGTGATCCTCCTGTCTCTGTTCAGGACCAGACCTGGAGGCAGAAGCACAAAGACAGTGGCCTCAGTGCCGTCCATCAGGGTCAGGGGACGCTTGTGACTTTGCTGGGGGCCCCCAGGCCTTGCCAGCCAGGGCCCATTTCTCCCACCTACCCCGATGTCCTCAGCTGCCCAGGACTCCCCATACTAGGGTCCAGCTGGAGCAGGGCTCAACCCTGGCCACCTGGCCACAGACCTGTCAGCCCACATGGGCCCTCACCGGCCACCCCAAAGGGCCGGTGCAGAGTAAGGGCAGGAGCTTAGGGTAACAGCAGTATGGACGGTGGAGCTCTCATCTCTGAGAGACCTGACACACTCATGCATTCCTTTAATCACTAGGAAAAGCAAGTAAGTAACAACTGTGTCATCATTTGTTGAGAAGACACTGAATGAAAAAAGAAACATGAGGCGGGGCGTGGCGGCTCACACCTGTAATCCCAGCACTTTGGGAGGCCGAGGCGAGTGGATCACAAGGTCAGGAGTTCAAGACCTGCCTAGTCAAGATGGTGAAACCCCGTCTCTACTAAAAACGCAAAGATTAGCCAGGTGTGGTGGTGGGTGCCTATAATCCCAGCTATTCAGGAGGCTGAGGTAGGGAACTGCTTGAACCCAGGAGGCGGAGATTGCAGTGAGCCGAAATTGTACCACTGCACTCCAGCCCGGGTGACAGAGTGAGACTCTGTCTCAAAAAAAAATTAAAAAAAAGAAAAAAAGAAACGAGCAGAGTTGCGAGGCCTGGGTGGTACCCAGCTTCAGCGTCGGGTGCAGGTTTGGTTCTCTGCCCTCATCCCGATGGTGGCCAACAACTCAGCCCCACCTGCAGACTGAACACCCAGCAGTTCCTTCCTGGGCAATGTCCCCTCAAGAACAGCCTGTATGGGAGCATCCAGGAGGGTAGAGGGTCCCCTGTGACCCTGTGGGTAATCACAAGCTGGAAGCTGCTGGCAGCTGGAAGGGATGGAGACGTGAAGGGAGGGGTGGCTGTACGGGACCTGTCCAGCAGGACACACGCAGGACTACAGCCGCACGCAGGTGTCCACAAGGGTTAATAAGCAGGGCCGCTCCCTCCCTCACACAAATCTTTCTCAAAAACCTTCACGGCCAGGGCTCCCCACCACCCCTTCTTCACTTATTTTTCTCCACAGCACTTTTTTTTTTGGAGACAGTCTTGCTATGTCACCCAGGATGGAGTGCACTGGTGTGATCCTGCAGCCTCCATCTCCCGGGTTCAAGTGATTCTCCTGCCTCAGCCTCCCGAGTAGCTGGCATTACAGGTGTGCACCACCACGCCCGACTAATTTTGTATTTTTAGTAGAGACAGGGTTTTGCAATATTGGCCACGCTGATCCCAAACTCCTGAGCTCAAATGATCTGCCACCTTCCAAAGGGATTCCAGGGGTGAGCCGCTGCGTCCAGCCTCCATAGCACTTCCTAAGGCACTCGGTCCTTTGCTAACTGACTGCTCCTCGCCTCTGCTAGAGTTCAGCTTCCACGAGGACAAAGAGTTTGGTCTGTCTTGGTTCACAGCTGTGTCCTCAGGACCAAGAACTGTGCCTGCCACATAGGAGGTACTCACGAAGTGCTTGCTGAATGAATAAACAGCAAATAAATAAATGACTCTGGGTAGGGTCCAGGAGGGGCTGGAGAGGCTCAAAGGAATAGGTGCTGTGCCATTGTTTTAACTGTGTGTTGGGTACACAGGCGTTACTGTTAATTGTGACTAACAGTATTTTATTATTTAAACATATATATATGGGCTGGGTGCCATGGTACACGCCTGTATTCCCAGCATTCTTGGGAGGCTAAGGCGGGCAGATCACTTGAAGCCAGGAGTTTAAGACCAGCCTGGAGAGAGATCCAAGATAGCCGATTAGCAGCAGCTCAGGAATATAGCTCTCAGTGAAAGCGCAGAGAACCAGTGGACGCCGCACTTTCCGATGAATTTTTGTTGCCCACAGACTGGGAGATTCCCGGCGAAGGAGCCACACGGGTCGCCAGTGCGACTCTTGGCCGGCGCAGCGCTTCTCGGTGCAGAGTGTGCGGGACTGGATGCCCTTTTGGTCGGGCTCGGCCGGTCCCATCCCCACAAGGAGAAGAGCAATTGGAAGCGCTGAAGACCAAGAACAAGCACAGCTGAATCCGGGAAGGCCCAGCTCTGTGCGGAAGGGGCGCCCCCCCAAAGGAAAACTAAGAAACAGAAAAAACTTCATCACCAACAAGCCGGACGTCCACTCAGAGACCCAATCTGAAAGTCGGCAATTACAAAGACGACAGGTGGATAAATCCACAAAAATGGGAAGAAACCAGTGCAAAAAGGCTGAGAACACCCGAAATCAGAATGCCTCTCCTCCTACCAGGGATCGCAGCTCCT
>PVKP010043015.1:0-17673 GCA_004027715.1 Plecturocebus donacophilus
CTCTCCAAGTTGCTGCAAAAGGCATTATTTTGTTCTTTTTTATGGCTAAGTAGTATTCCATGGTGTATATATACCACATTTTTGTTATCTACTCAGTCAATGGGCACTTAAATTGGTTTCATATCTTTGCATGAATGTGAATGTGAATGTGTCTTTTTCATATGATGACTTCTTTTCCTCTGGGTGGATACCCAGTAGTAGGATTGTTGGATCAAATGGTAGATCTACTTTTTGTTCTTTAAGGAAGCTCCATACTGTTTTCTACAGTGGCTGTATTAATTTACATTCCCACCAACAGTGTACAAGTGTTTCCTTTTCACCACCTCCGTGTAAAACTATAATTTTTGTAAAGCCTCTGATCCCTTTATTGGATCCTACTTCTTCCATGGGAACATCAGAGTTCTGGCTACCCTATAGAGGGAGCTAAAGATAACTCTTTGCAACTCTGAAACCCTTGAGGAACACAGAAAAGGTGCTACTGACCCCCTTTCTGGGGTCCCCTGTCTTCTGCATGGAAGACTTGTGGGTGATTTCCTTCAAGTCTAAAGCTCTGCTTTCTTTCACATTGAGCTCCCTGATCACTTTGGCTCTGAGGGGTACCAAGGCTTTATATTTTGAGAAGACACTTGGCCTTTGGGTATATGATAATTAATGAGTCACTGGCAAGGGCGGCAATATTTAAGGTAACTGACAGGGGTTGCAATGAATGGGCATTACTTCCAGGGGTGAACTCTGGTCTTTTAACTTGTTTCTTTGCATAGAAACAAAGAATTTGAAAAAAGCCTCAAACTTATGACTGAGCCAAACAGAAACTGACAGTAAATGGAAATTCGGTACAAGAGAAATAATTGGCTAAGTGAATCAAGGGGATCTCAGGGCCAAAGCCACAACTTGACAGTGGACATGTTTTAGGCATTTAGAGGCTGTTGGAGTGCTCCCAGTGTGGGTGGGCTTGTCCCAAAGTGAGGTGGATGGTGTTGGATGGCCCACCAGCCTCAGAGGGGATATCCTTGCAGTGAGGTGCACAGTGAGAGCATTGCATAGCACAGCAACTTGGTCTTTCCCTCTTGGGCTTTTGTCTCACCTCGCAAAGAACTGGGATTCAACATACTACTGGAATCCTTGATTTCTGGAGACCTAGATGCTCTGCCTTTTAGCTGCACCTGCCTTTCACATGTATAAGTATTAGGACCCCAGAAGCTACAAATGCGTTGTGGGTCCTTCTCATTAGAGCCAATAAATTCAGTAATGCAGTTAAGAAATGAAAGCTAAATTAAAAAGCCACCTATAATACCTAGATTTATCTTCAAAATATGACTTACTGTCATTCAGCTGGTTATTTTGAACAGACTTATACATTTTTTCCTAGGCTCACTTGTATGTTTTCTTGAAAAATTCTGTAGTAAATCTATGATTTTATATTGCCTGGCTATCCATCATTGAATCTTCCTCTGTGTCTAATCCAACTGACATACCTAAATTGGATTTGTCTCCTAATCAGTGCTCTCCTCTTGACAGACCTCTCAGGACAGGGCTAGAGTTTACAGTTACTTTACAGAGAAATACCTCAAGAACGAATTTAAAAAAAAAAAAAAAAAAACAGCTTTAGTAGAAATGAATATTTTACCTATCCAGATGGGCTTTGAAAACATTCAGACCTAAAACTTAGTCTACAGCCTCCATAAAATTTCTGGAGGTTCTTAATCTCTGTTAATAGGCAATATGCCCTAACCTTTTTCTTGGAGGAAAAAAAAAGCCATAAAATAACATAAAAACTAATTAAAATGCCTTTAGTTTATGTGATCTGAGATAATCTTTGGTAAATAAAGTTTCTTTCAAACTTGCTAGCAAAATAAAAATAGAAATGACTTCAGAATTATCTGCATACATTTTTGCCTGGGTTTGCTGATTAGACAGGTTTGTGCTATCTGTGATAGATGCTTTAAAATTATTAAACTATAAATGCAACCTAAGAGCAGAATATACCGTAATAATGAATTGTTAAATTATGCGATACACAGTCATAAACATAAAAGTTAAAAAATAGTTTAACCTTGACTTTTTTTGGTTGTGGCATTTTTGATACTTGCTCAATTTGTATGTGAGCAAAAGCTGTTAGGACTCCCTGTTGGACTCCTCAAAGCCTGACACCCATCTTGATGTGAGTTAATATTTTTGGTTTTAAGTGTCTGCATCCTAGGTTTCAGATATGTAGCCATAGTAATGCCGGGGGACATGTGTGTGTCCACAGCACCTGGGACACTAGCCATAGAAAAGGGCTAAGCCCAGTATGGCCACATCCTCTGTCCAATGTCTTAGAGGCCTTGGCTAGAATAAGGCCGGCTGATTCAGAGTTAACTTGGTCTTACTTTTTCAAAAATAATTTGAATTGTTTTCCACAATAAATTCAAATATAATTGTTAAGAATGAGTACATTGGTTAAATGTAACAGAGATAAACATTTGTGGATAAACTTGTCATAGTTTCAAAAATCTTTTCAATAACTGAAAATATTAAATATCATGTTATATTAAATTAATGAATAATCATAAAATACTGAGTGATTTCTAAATAAGTTTAAATACTGAAACATTATTTATTCATTATTAAGTAAAGTATATGTTTACATGGTTTCTAAAAGGTTAAATATATCTAGTTATGTCAATAATTGTTTAAAAACTTAAGAAAATACATCTTTCTGAAATAATAAAATGGTATTATATTACAAAATACTGGTTTCCAATTGCTAAAGATTAAAATATATGTAATTAAAACTACTAGATATAAGAGAAACAATTCTATACACAGGAATACAAAGTAAATATGTTGTAAAATATGAGAATTTCCATTTTGTGAAAAAATTTTATCTAGTTTAGAGGCTGTTTAAAGATTGTTTCAAAACAAAAAAAATAGAAAAATGATATAGATAAAACTAAATGTATATAAAAAGTTATAAATAAGAAAATTCTAAGACATTATAAAAGCTTTGTAAAAATCTTATAGGTCAAAACTGATTCAAATTGGATGGATTTTTTAATAAAACAAAAAAAGAGGGGAAAGGGAGAAAAACATATTCTGTGTGTCTCATCGCCTTTATTAGGTATTTTGATTATCTGGAAGACTGAGTCACCTTTTTATCCATGATCAAGTGTTTTAAACCTTTGACGTATGTGACAGATTTTAAAATTCAAATTTTAAATTCTAATTTAAGCCTTTTTGACCTCAACCTGACTTTTGGATATTTCAGAGGATGTCGAAAGCATTGAAGGAAAGATAAACCAAATCAGGCTTATCTGAAACGTTAAGTTATATGGGAGGTGTTGTCAAATAGGAAATGATGTTTAACCTTCTTTGAGTAATATTTGTATGGATGTGTTATTGATATGTGTTTTATAACGTTATGAGATTCATAAAATTCTGATATGTCTAAATATATGTCATAAGTCACTATTACTATCATGTTACATTATGGTAGGCCACAGAGGAGAAAAATATAGCCTTGTTTTGTCAATTGCATCTTTAACCATGGTCATGTTAAGTTTTATTGCTTCCAGTTAATTGCTTGACTTGGATACTCTGAAAAGCATTTTACTATCAGCTACTCTCCAAGGTTATTTTATTTGTCAAAAGCATTTATGGAAAGGACCCTAAAAGTACTTGTTAGTATAATTTTTTATTTCTTTGGGATTATAGTGTCTGAATGGGTAAAAATTTTAGAACCCTAGTGAGAAACACTAGACTCATAAGATTACTAACCTAATATGAAGCAGATCTAGAATTAATTACAAGGAACTAAACTAATAAATGATTATGTTTTTAATGGCTTTTTGTCTGAAACAATGCTGATTCTTTTCCTGTCGGGCTTTCCAGAGTTAAGAAAACATTTTTCTCTTGAACTACCTATAGATTTACAACAATTTGGTCAAGTCTACTTTTGTAAGCAGAATGAAAACATTTAGCTTTCTCTCTGCTTGATCCACCCAAAATTTGGAAACTATTTGTATCTTATTTTATTGCAGTATAGTTACTTACCTAAATTCAATAAGAAGCTATTCTTCTTGTAACAGGACAATTGGAAACACTGGTTATTTTACCAAGGCTGTATTATTGCAATGTCATATTTTCAGATATGATTAGACTGCTTTGAGGAATGGAAGTTGGCTAAGTCTTCTGAAGCAAATAAAAAGACCCTTGGAAAATATGGCCTGGTACAGCTCTTTGACATGCTACCTAGCCTTGCAGTAAGTAAATAATGTTTCATTTATTTATTTAACCTTAGGGATGCAGTCTTTCTCTCTTGCCTAGGCTGGTCTCAAATTCCTGACCTCAAGCAATCCTCCTGCGTCAGCCTCCTGAGTAGCTGGGATTATAGGTGCAAGTAACTGTTTATAACCATTCTATTATTCCTGGCCTTTGGGCCTCTCATCTTTAACCTTCTTGTCAAATTTGTTTCTTCTAGAATTAAGTCCATGAGGCTACAAATGGTCCTGCAATGGAACCTCGGAGGTCCTTGGCTCATGAGTTCTATGGTGTATCTCTGAAACAACCTGCACCCCTGGGAGACTCCCCTCTGGAAGAAACCTCAACTGCAGGGTCCCTTCTATGCCCCAATTCAGCAGGAAGTAGTTAAAGAGGGATCGATGCCCATGTCCCCACAGCAGTTGGACTTTCCTGTTCAGAGGGGGAATTGAGGGACTGTGTTAAAGAAAAACTTCTCTTCCTGAGTCCACGATGGGTGTGTTTTTAAATGCAGGGATTTCCTTTGAGCACCTCCTCCACACCTCCGTCCAAAATCCGTGCCTCCATCCAGGAACCAGAGGGTTTCAAATGTAAAGTTATTTGCCTGGGTTTCCCTGCACAGGCTAGGTAGGGAAGGCCAGGTGAAGCTCCTGTGTCCCCCAAAAAACCATGGAAAGCTCTGGGAGGAGGCGGCTCTGTAACTCAGAGTTGTGGACCAAGAACCCACCCAGTATGAGAGCCAAACATCAATCACTCCAGAGCAAGTTTGAAAGAACTCCTCTCATGGACAGAAATATGAATGGGGAGTGAATAACTCAAGGGTTAAAACCCCAGCTGCTCCTCCCTATATGGATTCCTCCTCTGGGTCCCCTCCCACAGCAGTGTGGGAGCTGCCTTTCTCTCTCTCTGTCCATCTAATAACTCGCTTTTCCGCAAAGCTTTTTGGGTCTGCAGTATTTATTGAAACGGCAAACTCCCTGCACTTCTGGGGCCCCTTTCCCTATTCTTCGGGGTTAAGGAGGTTAAGAACCTCTTTGGAACTAGGAGGGAGCTGAGTACACTCCCCTGTTACAAAACTATTTCCAAAAATTGAGGAGGGACTCCTCTCTAACTCATTCTATGAGGCCAGCATCATCCTAATACCAAAACCTGCTAGAGCCACAACAAATAAAGAAAACTTCAGGCCAATATCTTTGATAAACATTGATGCAAAAATAAAAACTTTTCCTAATCCTCATAAATTCTTAGCTGGGATGCCTTTGTAAGAAAAGACAAATTAACATGGAATAAGATATACAAATGCATTAACGTGCATATAAACACAAGAGCCATACACAAAATATGAGCCTCAAAGTATGGCCCAGATGACTGAAATGTTATATCATCCTCAGGTTACAGAAAGAATAGGGACTTGTGGCTTCAGAAGGGGTGGAGAAGTGGAAGAACAGGTTATGGGAGAGTGAACACAGAAAAGTATGTCAAACCAAGGCTCTCTTATTATGAAGATAAAAATACATCATGTAATCTCAGTGCTGCTCTGAGAAAAAATAGATGGTAGCCTGTAGTGAAAGTTTCTTTATGGGATCTTTAGTCTCCTTTTCTTCTGAGTTAATCTTTTCTAGATCCAGATAAGGAGGCCTGAAGAAAGCCTATTTACAACTGTTGTTTACTTCATTTTACTAATGCAGATTTCCTTTACAGATGCAAATTTCTCCCCACAAAAGAAGGCTTTACAGAGCAGTTTTTGTGTTTGCCACCCTTCAGAATAACCATCTAAAATTATTCCAAAGAAGTGTATTTTGTGGTGAAATAATCTGGCCTGCCTCATGTTTCTTTTTAATTACTAAGATAAATATGAGCTATTATTTGGCCTAAATCTAAATATTCATCTATATTTTTTTACTATGAAACTATTAACTTATTTAAAATTTAAAAATATAAAGCAAAGAAGTCATCTGAGCATCAAAGAATGCTGAAGTTTTAGAGTTGGGCTACATCCAACTGAAAATTTGTGATGGTGACGTATAAAAAAAAAGTTGGATTCTCTTTTGGTCACTTTCACACAGAAATTTAAGAACATATTTTTCTTTAGTTGAGAAATTAATTGTAGTAAGGTAAAGGATTTGAAGGCAGTTTAATTTCTCAACAAATAATATGTGCAAGCTATGTTCAGGAACAAAAAGACAACAGTCAACTTTAAATACTAAGATTTAGAAATATGGTCAAATACAGAGTTTATTTGAGCCTAAAGCTGGAAATTGCCATCCCTGAAACATGGACTCCAGAGAAATGGGTTCTGTGTTTCAAAGTTAGCAGTTAAGGTCTTCTTTACATAAGAAGGAAAAAAAATAACAGAATTACAATATTTTCTATGCAAAGCATGTTCCAATTTAATCAGTTATGGTTTATTTTATTTTCCCTATGGCTTTTTTTTTCTTTTACAGACTGTTTTCATTTTCTTTCCAATCTAAGAGGGTAGATCTGAGAATCTTATATTCCACCTCAGATAATGTGATAGTCATGAAGTCACTGTATGAGAAAAGTAAGAGGAAAGCTAATCTTCAATGAAGATCAAAAGTAAAGAGGGAAGAGGTCTTCTCTGATTGCTAATTTGCAATATTTTACAACACAATCTAGGTAAGAAAAAAAGGCTAATGTATAATCAGAGAAACAAAGGTTTCCGCTGCCCTGCTTATTGCTGCCTGGATTACAACTGCCTATCATTTGACTCAGGTCACTTAATCACATTCCCTTAAGGTTAAAAATATTTTAAAGTTTCAACAGCTTAGATTTTGTTTTACTTATTTTCAAAGAGCATTAAATTGAGTATTCGGAAGCATCATGATATATTGGGCATAGCACTGTGAACCTATGCCACTATTCTCAAATAATATATATACTATAGAAAATATTACATTTTAAATGTGGCTCCCCTGTATAAGCTTTTTGGGTCTGCAGTATTTATTGAACCGGCAAACTCCCTGCACTTCTGGGGCCCCTTTCCCTATTCTTCGGGGTTAAGGAGGTTAAGAACCTCTTTGGAGCCAGTAGTATAATGATTACGGGATTAAAGGCCCTTAAAGTTCAACAGGTGCAGTGGTGCACACCTTTAATCCCGGCACTTTTGGAGGCCAAGGCAGGTGGATAACCCAAGGTCAGGAGTTCAAGACCAGCCTGATCAACATGGTGAAACTCCATCTCTACTAAAAATACAAAAAAAAAAAAAAAATAACTGGGTGTGGTGGCGGGTGCCTGTAATCTCAGCTATTCAGGAGACTGTGGCAGGAGAATTGCTTGAACCTGGGAGGCGGAGGTTACAGTGAGCTGAGATCACACCATTGCACTCCAGCCTTGGCAACAAGAGCAAAACTCCGTGCAAAAAAAAAAAAGTTTAGCATACACTGAAAGAAACTTCTTCCCTGCCTATGTAAAGAACAGATTAACTCACCAAGGAGAACAATTATTTTTTCCACCTCCTCCATGTTTTTTCAGTATCTATTACAGAAAATAAGACTTTCTATCTGAAAACTACACCTGAGCAGACCCTTTCACAAGACAGTATCTGTCTCTCAGGATCATTCCATTTTCAAAGAGAACTATTTACAGGCTAATCTCTGTTCCCTGATCCATTTATTTGTTTTAATAATCTTTTCATCAACTTTCAACAGAATTACCTATATTCCTCATCTACCCCTACCCTTCTGAAAGAAGATATATAAGTATCTGAGTCCCATTGAGATATTTGGAGTAATCACCCTGTGTTTCTTCTCCATGTACACTGAAAAAATTTCATTCCTTCTTTCCTAAAATTAAAAATAATTTATTCCTTCTCTCCTGTCTTTGTGAACTTGTTTTTCAGTGAACGATCAGGGGACAAAGGAGAAGTTTTCCCTTGGTGCCTACAATATTGAAAAAATTTTTAAATATATGCATACATATATAATACATATACACACGTATATAGGTTTTTTGATGTGCATGTTCAAATATGCATTGTTTCTAGCCTTCTATATTTTGATTTTTAAATAATTATTGCCTTGTTCATTAATAAGTTTTAGGTGCTTTTACATTTCAAAATATAAACTTAAATGTGCTAAGGGTAAAAGCTGATACACTCCCACTGGGCCTTGGAAGTAACAACTGTTGGCTTTTGTATGACCTCCTACTCTCAACACTTTCGTAAATACACCACACTGAGTCAATCTTTGTCATCAGATACTCACTCACAACTCCCAAGCTGAATCTGGTCCTCGGCAGCATCCCCAAAGAGCCAATTAGAATTACACAGTCACTGCAGAAGACAACATCTGGACATGACATTTTACCTAAGTTAGTGACAACTAACTTTGCCCTAACACTGTCCATGTTGTTTGGTCCACTTTGACAGTAAGCGAGGTAAGATATTAAAGCATTTAAAGACTGTTTGGGGCTAACATGTAGTACTGACATTCGAAGTGCTCTTCAGCATTCGAAAAATAAAGAGGTTATTTTAAACTCTACCACAAATTTAATTTTATGATGTTTTCTATGGTAATTCATATGGATAAACCAATCTCAATATTTCTTGAATGAAACTATTGAATTTAGTTAGAGAGCAAAAAGTAATGCCTTTTTCATGTCAAATCACATTAGTTTAATAGTCCAATAGGGACCAGCCTGTGTTCCAAAAAAAAAAAAAATTGTAGCCAACACAGTTTAGTTTTACACATAATCAAGATGACTTTTCTGATTTACATTTAAAAATCAATTTTTTGACACCTAACTTTAATTATTTAATGACTTATTTATTAAAATCTTTACAATTTATGTATTTACTCAGAAATAATTTAACTGTGTAAAGGATAAAGCATCTATGATTCAGATGCATAAAACTTTCCATGGGAGAGATAATTATTTATAATACATATATTCTCCTCAACGTCATCTGTTTCAAATTTAGTCATCAAAAATTGTGATTACAATGTGCACATTCTAATACCAATCTCTATATTTATTTATATCTTCACATATCTCCTAACTGGTGATGACCTTCCTCACAACTTTTTTGACAATTCCAGTATCTTCTTGCAGCACTTTAAATCACCTGCCTCTTCCTTATTTTACTTTATTCGGCCTACTGCTAATCATCTGACACATTACGTATTTTTAGTTTCATACTCTTCTCTAACTAGAATATAAAATCAATGTGGCAAAGATGTTTTTGGCTTTCATTCATTCATTCATTGATATAATATTTTCAATGCCTGGAATAGTGCCAGTACATATTAGGCATTCAAAAAACATTTGTCAATGAATAAATAAAAGAATTTGTTCTGCAAGCAAAGGATTTTGCTTAAACTAAATCATGTGTAATTTTAAAGTGGTGAAACTAACAATAACGATTTGGCTGAATAATACTTTTTTTTTAGATGATTCTGATATCTGACGGGGTAAGGTGGAATAAGCACACCCTCTTTATTCTCTTCCATTAGAATGTAGCTATGAAATCTGGAAAGAATGCATGAGCAGCCATCGGAGAATTCTGAAAAGTAAGTAATAGCACATCAATTGCACTGTACTAGAATTGCAATGATACTGACAAACTCACAGGGAATTCACCTTTTTTTCGCCCTTCAGTGTTTTCCAGTTTGGACTCAGGCAGCAAAAACGTTGGAAGTGAGTACTGGCACAGAGTACTAGAAGCCCACCAGGTCTAGCTTGATGCAGTGAAGACACACATTATTTTTCAGTGCACATGTGCATTTGCTATAATCCATCTAACCCGGGTTATAAAGCAAACTTTAACAAATTTAAAAGAATTGATATTATACAAAGTATGTTTTTAACCATAATCGCATTAAACTGAAAATCAGTAACAGAAGATGAAAAATATTCGGAAAGTTTTTTTAACCACACTTCTAAATAACCCATTGATTAAAGGAAGTCTCAAAGGAAATTAGAAAATATTTTGAAACAAAAAAATCCTGAAACAGCAACACATCAGGATTTGTAGGATGTAGCTAAGCACAGAACTTATAGGAAAATATATAATGAAATGCTTATATTAGAAAAGAAGAAATGTCTAAAATTAATTACATAAGCTTCCAGTTCAAGAAAGCAGAAAAAGAGGAAAGTAAACCCAAATCAGGCAGAAGAAAGAAAATAATTTATGTGACATTTTCAAAAGACAATAGTGATGTTGAGTAATTTGCTGCCCATGGACTAATCAGCACGCCCTTCCTCCCTTCTGAGCCCGAAAAACCCTGGACTAGCCAGACTCAGACAGATGTGGGACTACCAGCTGTGCAAAGGAACTACCCACTTCAGATCTCCCCAACTTGATGGGACGACCTGCCTGTGGAAAGAAGCTACTTAAAGTGTGTGTTTCCTCTCTGCTGAGAGCTGGATGCCTGTCGGGACGACCCGTCTGGGGAAAGGAGCTACCCACTTTGGGTGTCTGTCACTCGATGAAGTTCCTCACCTTGCTCACCCTCTAATTGTCTGTGTACTTCATTCTTCCTGGAGATAGGACAAGAACTTGGGACCTGCTGAATGGTTGGACTGAAAGAGCTGTCACACAAAGAGGACTGAAACAAGCCTCCGCCAACTCTCGCCACGTTGCAGGAAACAGGAAGGAGAGGTGCTGGGGCTCCCTGAGCCGGGGCTGTGACCCTCTTTTGGGGCTCTGTGGCTCCTGGCATCTCCAAGCTACTGGGTAGCACTTTGTTCCCCTCATCCAGACGCAGGTGCCCTCCGCGGAAGTTGCAGCGACTCACGGAGCCGGCAGCTGTGCTGTGCCCGGAGCTGCCCGTCTTACCGCAGCAGCTGGCACGCCTGGCCGTGTGCAGGGGCCAGACTCCGCACTCGCCCTCCCACACACCCCTCACCACTCCACACCTGGCTCGCCGGTGCGGGACCTGGATCTGGGCCTGGGGTGGGAGCCAAGTGCACCCTGCGGGGCAGAGTGGGCAGAATGAGCCCAGCGGGCGTAAGCAATACTCAGGCCGAGGCTGCCACTGGCCACACAGGTTTCCAGCTGGCTAAGTGACGCCCCAAGGATCCTGTGACAACATTAAATATAATACATATCTCACTATAGTCTGTAAAGTCAGCACCCTAAATAAACTGGCAAAATCATAGTTACGGTTTTTACATTCTATGAAACAAATAGTTCAACACTGAATTATTTATATTAACAATTATGGATTCCTATAGATGAATTTTGAAGCACTCCACTGAGAGTGAAAACCAAAGTATAGACTCAAACAGAAATAAAATCTAAAGAATTACTTCTGAATTCTTTGTTTATATGTGTGCATTCTATTTTTACACACATTCTAAAAGACTCCATTTGGTAAAGGAAGAGAAAGCAGTTTTGTTCTCCTATATCATTTGTAGTTTTTGTGTTACAGAGAGAGAAAACCAACTTGATCTGAATTTTTATAGACTTAAACGTGTGAAATTTTAGAGGAAGCACAAGCCTCTAAGTGTGGCCTCGCAGCCCAACAACGTTACCATAGAACAAGTTCTCTCTGATCCCTCATCTTGCTTGTCATGGGTCTACCTTTTCCTCAGGCTCTGAAAGATCCCTAAAACTCTAGGAACTCCCCTGATTTGAATCATAATGGTTATAATAATGCCATACTGCATATCTTCATGCCACACAATCCTATTCTTATGAAAAAAAATTCCTATGAAAGAAAAAAAAGATACCTTCTATTAAACTCTTGAAAGAAAAGAAAACGGAAGTTTTCCCTTTCTCAGAGTCTCTAAATTACTTGCTTCTCATTGCTCCATTTGGGTTATAAGCCCATTTTGCAAAATAAAAATTACTTTGGCCAGAATGTGGCATTTCTCCTTGGCTGTAGTCAATACTAAGCCACATGTAATGTTATAGGTAGGTTAAACATACAAAAAAACCATATGAATTAAAAAAAAAAAAGTAGAAGAAGGCAATGCAAGTATTCACATGCTACATCAGTAATTGTCAATATTGTATATAAATTATACATGCCTCTAGAATTTACAACCATTATAAATACAAGACAAGAAGCAAGTGCTATTAAGGAGCAATACAAAATTTTATCAAGTCTCTTTATTCAAAATATTTTATTGTATATATGCCAATATGAAAATCCTGATTACATATTTTGACTGAACTTTTAAGCTGAAGTAGTTAAATAAAATATTTTATGTTTTTCTTTAAATAACATTTGTTTAAAATTATTGATTTCATTTATTATGTATTGAGTTCCTTCTTTGCATTATTTACTATTATGAGCACTATAGATAGAGTGATGAACAAAACAAAATATTTCTGTCTTTATAAAGCTTACATTTTTATGCCAAGGCCAATATTCCAGTAAATGTATTGTGTTGATATGGTTATCATGTAGAGAAAAATCTAAAATTTTGATAAGCTAATCAAAAAATGTCATTTTTCACATATGCTTAATTTTATTAGTAAATTTCCAACATTGAAACTCTGAATTATACCTATATATTTATTCTTTTAAAAAATAAGGCTGTAGACTTACCATGAGCTAAATCTTCTGTCAACAGCTAAGGAAACAAAAGTAAGCATGTGAATGAGCAATGTCCTTTTTTTCTGTAATTGTGGCTCAAGAGAGAATGTATATTCTAAATCTAAAAGAGTTGTCAGCAATTTTATTTACTAAAATATTAGCTTCAAATTTCTCAGAAAGTAATTGCTGAAAAAGTGAAATTGCCAATTTAGAGAAAGTAAAGGTAGGCAGATAGATATGAAACATACATATAATGTATTTTTATATAATTTTAAGAATAAATACATATTTAAGGCCTATAGTTCAGTTTTGCATCAAGTAGTTGCTTCAGCTATCCACAAAGCAGCCCAATCGTCGTTTCTGTAAATCTCTGTGTATCCATATGTAGTACATATGACAACAGAGGTGCTAGGGCAAACATTGGCATCCTTAATTCTTGTGGAGAAATTTCCAAAAGGGAAAGTCTCTTGGATGGAGTTAGTTTCTAAGAAGGCATAATTTTTGTTGACACAGAAATTTAAAGCTTGAAATGTAAATTTTAAAGCCAGATTTTTATCTTACACAGGACTTTGAAATTACAAAACAAAAATGAAACAAAAAAAAAATCATTTTTCACATGAGCCCCAGAAGTTAACACAATGTTCAGGAGATGAGAAGAACAGAAACTTTGCAAAGCCTCTATTTGCATAAGCTACAAGTTTCAAGTAAAATATATTCTTAGATCAGGAAAAAGTCATATGGTTTCACATGGGTAAAGAGTTACATCATAATTTATAATTTAAATTATAATTTATAATCCAACTAGTTATGTTTTCTTCCATGAAACAAAATGCAGCAGTTAAAAGGAAATAGATTTCTGTGTATTGAGACATAAATATTTATAGGTTACATTAGCAAATTAAAAAGGCAAACTGCAGAAAAATATTTATAAATTTGTATTTCTAGTTTAAAAACAAAAAGAGGAAAGCAAGAGGATTTACCTTTATTTCATGTGCATATTTCCTGAACAAATAAGATATGAGTCCAGAAAGCAAGCAGGAACTGAACTATACCATGCTCTGTGGATATTAAGGAATTTAGATTATGTCAAAGATGAAATGGTCTACTATAGACTCTTAAGAGGAGTCTGATATAACCTAATTTTACTTTGTAAAGGTAAATTGTGTGAATTTCACTTCTGGCTTGATTGAAAAAATGGGGACTGGATATATGCTTCTCCCTCAAAAAAAAAATGTCAGAAATAAGTGAACAACAGATTTCCACAATGGATATCAAGTAATGGACAGTGATCCCTGAGAAACAGAAAACAACAAGCCCTAAGACTGCCTTAGCTTCCTGCCTTAAGAAGGATTCTAGGCTACAATGAAGGGAGAGGGAAGGCAGGTAAAGCCAGACAAGTTTCTTGAGTTAAGAAAATGAAGCTATGTGTTCAGGAAGGGGAGTCAATCATAATCCCAAAAGACACAATCCTAAACACCACAATGTTAAAACTCTGAAAGATTAAAATTGTTAAAGCCCCAAATTCTGAAAATCACAGCCCCAAATGATCAAATTGCCAAAAATATATTATAAAAATTAAGAAATTATTTTAAAGATATTTATTTACATTTTTGAGAGGATTTATTTGAGAACCAAAACCACGACAAAACATTTCATAGTCCACTTTACCAATAACATAGGCAAATAATAACTCACATACATTTGCAAGCATAAACACTCAGGTATACTAATGACAGTCACTTGGATATAACAGTTATGAGAAAACAAACCATATTTATAAAGATATAAGTCAAATATGTATATATATATATATATATATGCATACCATTTTGGTTGGTAATTGTGTGCACCCAGCATTATAACAGTGATCACCTGAATTATCATGGTGAACAACCTAAGTCTTGACAAGATCAATCAAAAACTGAAATGGGTAAGACCCCATCTCTAAAAAACTTAAAAAAGAAAACCAACCAGACATGGTGACATGTGCCTGTCATCCCAACAACCAAGGACGCTGAGGTGGGAGGACCACTTGAGTCCAAAAGTTAAAGCCTACAGTGAATACAATCAAGCCACTGCGTGCCAGCTTGGAAAACAGAGACTCCATTTCTTAAAAATCAAAAATAAAAACTCAATGGGTCACCACTGCATATGCAGTTGCCCAAAGAGCCTAGATTTCAAGAAATTTGATCTTTCACAGACGTAGATGTACAAAGAGGACACCTCTTCATTCACTAAAGATGGTTAATTGATTGAGAGTATACATGCTTGATGCTTACACAAACGTCAATGTTGTGATAATGCACTTTCATGGAGTTAGATTTCTGATGTCCAAGGCAGCAGAAGAAAGTCTGTCCTAGCCCTCAGAGACCAATTCGCTTTCTAAATTTATTCTCTCCAGGTTCCCAGCCAATTAGATGGTGCCTGCCAACACGGAGGGCAGATCTTCCCCCACAAAATTCACTTAGACTCACACGCTAATCTTCTCTGAAAACACCCCCATGGACACACCGATACTAATGCTTTACTAAGTTTCTACATATACATATTTCTCAATCCAGTAGAGCAAGATTGTTTTCACCTAACCTGATGCACCTATCCTGAGATAGTGATATTTGGGATTTTATATGTTAGAGATATTATACATTAGCGATTTTAAACCTTAGTGATTGAGACTTTAAAGATTTTAATGTTTTAAAATGTCAACATTCAAGATTATAGATTTTGGGATTTTGTCTTTTGTGACAATGATTCACACCCATCAGGGAGACCGAGGCAACTACAGTTTGCAGGATGGACTACAGGATAGAAGAGGCCTGTACAGACAGAACAGCCCAGAAATCTCGAGTCATTTGTGCCTATTCAGCAGGGTATTGATTACTATATGCATGTGAAGAAACCATTCAAAGTTAGAGATAGAACAACCTAAAAGCATGAGAAAGAATAATGACCAGAGATTACATAAGACTGGGAGTAGTGTTTCCACTATCCAGGCTGAAATAATTCATAATGCATGGGTGCACACCAAACACAGTCTTGTAGATGGAGAAGGTCTTGTCTTGTAGGTGGAGAATAATTAGCCCTAGACTGTATACCAATCTAGAACTGCCCCAAAACACATAGGAGCAAGACTTGAAAGGATCAAACTCTTTCCTAGAAACTTAACTGTATTTTAGAAAACTCCTAAAGCTACGTGAATGTACAAGAATACAAAAATCTACAGCACCTAACAAAATAAAATTTACAATGCCCGACATCTAATCAAACATTACCAGGCATGCAAGAAAGCATGGAAACACAACTCATACCAATTAATTGAAATTATGCCAGAACTATCTGACATGCAAGAATTAGGAGACAGAAAAACTATGTTATTGTAATAATATTTTATGTTCTAAACATGAACAAGATAAATAGGAATTATGTCAGAGTTTTAGAGATGAAAACTACAAAATCTGATGTGAAAAATGCACTATATAAAAATAACACTATAAACAATTTCATAACATTAAATAATTTGAAGACATAGTAATAGAAAATTTACAAACACAAAGAAAATAGAATTTTTAAAAATTGCATCAGTCTCCTGTGGGACAACTTCAAGCATCTTAGTATAAATACAATGTATAATTGTAACTTCTAGTAGAGCAGACAGAGGGGAATAGAAAAAAGTATTTAAAGAAATAATGAACAAATACTTTTTTCAAATTTGATGAAAACTATAAACCAAAAAGGCTCAAGAAGCTCAACAAACCCTAAGTACAAGAAGCAAATCAAACACAATAAGGAACGCTGCAATCAAATTGCTTAAAACCAAAAATAAAGGGAAAATCTTGAAAGAATCAAAACAAAAAAATGTATTATACACATAGGAACAAAGATAACAATGATAGTAGATTTCTCTTTGGAAGTGATGTAAGCAAGAAGACATTGAAGCAACAACTTTAAAGTTTCAAGAAAAACAACTGTCGGAGAGATCCAAGATGGCCGTGTAGCAGCAGCTCAGGATTGTAGCTCCCAGGGAAAGCGCAGAGAGCGAGTGGATGCTGCAATTGCAGACGAATTTTTGATGCCCACAGACTGGGAGATTCCCGGCGAAGGAGCCACCCGGGTCGCCAGCGCGACTCTTTTGGCCGGCGTGGCGCTTCTCAGTGCAGAGTGTACGGGACTGGATGCCCAAAGGCTCCGCTGGTCCCATCCCCACAAGGAGAGCAGCAATTGGAAGCGCTGAGGAGAGAGCGAGCACAGCTGAACCTGGGAAGGCCCAGCTCTGTGGGGAAAGAGCACCCCCCGAAGGAAAACTAAGAAACAGAAAAAACTTAATAACTAACAAGCCGGACGTCCACTCAGAGACCCAATCTGAAAGCTGGCAATTACAAAGACGACAGGTGGATAAATCCACAAAAATGGGAAGAAACCAGTGCAAAAAGGCTGAGAACACCCAAAATCAGAATGCCTCTCCTCCTACCGGGGATCACAGCTCATCATCGGCAAGAGAACAAGGCTTAACGGAGGATAAGTGTGATGGACTCACAGAATCAGGCTTCAGAAGGTGGATAATAAGAAATTTCTGTGAGCTAAAAGAACATGCAAAGAAACTAAGAACCTTGAAAGAAGATTTAACAAAATGTTAACAAGAATGGACAATTTAGAGAAGAACATAAGTGAATTGATGGAGCTGAAAAACACAATACGAGAACTTCGCGAAGCATGCACAAGTTTCAACAGCTAAATTGACCGAGCAGAAGAAAGGATATCAGAGGTCGAAGATCAACTCAATGAAATAAAACGAGAAGGCAAGATGACAGAAAAAAGGGGAAAAAGGAATGAACAAAGTCTCCAAGAAATATGGGACTATGTGAAAAGACCTAATCTACGTTTGATAGGTGTACCTGAATGTGATGAAGAGAATGAATCCAAGCTGGAAAAT
>PVKP010043016.1:0-17670 GCA_004027715.1 Plecturocebus donacophilus
CAGAGACGAGGTGGGCAGGCTGGCAGGCAGGTAGCGCAGCCTCTTTCCCCTTCATCTTGCCCTGTCACAGGCTGGTGTGGGTGGTGCCAGCTGAGTCCATCTAGAATGTGGCTTTCCCCCCCACCATTCCCCTGGACATGCACATGTGCCTGGGTCACAGGTGCTGCCTCTGGCTGGTCCATATCAACCCACATAGCCTCCCCCACTGGCTCCCCCTCACCCCAGCTGGTCTGAAAGGGATGAGACTGGGTTCCCTGACTGGTCCTGGGCAACTGTCCACGGCCTCCGCTGGCTCTCATTGGACAAGGCAAGGGAGACCCTGGGAGGGGTGCAGCATTTGGCGGGTGCAGAGGAGGAGGTGGGTTTGCAGGCTCAGGGCCTGACCATGGGCTCTGAAGGTGGAGGACAGGGTCTGCACAGGGGATCAGACATGGCCACTGGTCCACAGTTACGGAAACAGCACTTCTGGGGTGCTCTGCCCGACGGGAGAGGGAACGAAGCTCGTGAAAGGAGTACCTCTAGCTCCCAGGGCCAGATGGGGTGAGGGCAAGAGTCAGAGAGGTCTAGTTTGCATCCATATTTCTGGTTTGAGTACTGAGTGGGTGGATGGTGGTGCCATTTGCTGGGATGTGTTGTGGGGAGCGCATGGGGGAGGATGAGTTGGGATTGGGCAGTGCAAGTTCTGGGGAAAAGGCTGGGTAGAGAGCCTGGGCAGGGAGGCATCTGGGAGGCCTCTATGGAGGGGGCTGCAGTGTGGGACGGGGCCATGGCCAGAAGGGCACCTTTCCAGTGAGCCTCCCAAACCACCCTGTTTAAAACTCCACCATTCCACACTCCCTACCCTCTCTGCGCCTCAGTTTCTCCATGGAACATGTACTATGGGACATACTATTAACCTGTATTTCATACACTTTGTTTATTGTCTGTTCCCCATGTAGGGGGATGGTGTCTGCTGTTTGCTTGTTTCTCTGCTAGGCCCTGTGCTTATAGCATTGCCTGCCTCAAAGGTGCATAAACAATGAAAGCCAGGAGAGCTGAGGGCTCAGGATGGAGGATAGAGTGGGGAGGCGGAGGTGGGGATTGGCATTTAAGAGGTAGCCGAGCAACAAGCTCCAGCCAGTGAGGCCACTGTGCTCACGGGAGTGACTTCCCAATCTTGGCTGTCCTCAAGGAAAGTCTGTTTGCCAGGGCTGCTATAGCACAGTGCCGCACACTGGGCAAAAACGACAGGGAGGTGTCCTCTCAGAGCTCTGGAGGCTGCAGCCCAAGGTCCAGGTGTCACCAGGGGCTTCCTCCCGAGAGCTGTGAGGGAGCACCTGTCCTTTGCCTCTCCCTGGCTGTCAGTGATCGCTGGCAGTTCTCGGCATTCCATGGCTTGTGAGAGCATCACTCCAGCCTCTGCCTCCATCTTCGCATAGGATTCTTTCTGTGTGTCTGTCTACAAATTTCCCCTTCCTACAAGGACAGTTGTATTGGATGAAGGCTTACCCTAATAACCTCATTTTACCTGGATGACCTCTGTAAAGATCCTATCTCCGAAAAGGTCCTGTTCTGAGGCTCTGGGAGTCAGGATTTCAACGTTTGAATTTTGGTGGATGTGGTTCAACCCATGACATGAAATAATATAAAACCTGTTGGGGGGCAGGGAGGGTGGAGGGTCAGTGCAAATTACTGTGCAGGCCAGGCCCTGCTGCCATGGCCATTAGGAATGCATTATGGTCTACTGAAGTGGACCTGGTTGCACAAAGAATCCAGTAACAAGTCTTCATAAAATGCCAGTGCCTGGGCCCCAACCTGAGAGACTCTGGTTTAATTGGTCTGGGGTGGGCCCTAACATTGGGATTTTTTTTCCAACTTTTATTTTAAGTTCAGGGGTATGTGTGCAGGATGTGCAGGGTGGTTAAATAGGTAAACGTGTGCCATGGTGGTTTGCTGTACAGATCATCTCATCACCTAAGTATTAAGCCAGCATCCATTAGCTATGCTTCCTGATGCTCTCCCTCCTCTCATCCTCCAACCTCCGACAGGCCCCAGTGTGTCCGTGTGTTCTCATCATTCAACTCCCACTTATAAGTGAACATGCAATGCTTGTTTTTCTGTTCCTGAGTTAGTCTGCTTGGAATGATGGCGTCCAGTGCCAGTCATGAGCTTGTTCCTTTTTATGGCTGCACAGTATTCCATGGTGTGTATGTACCATATTGTCTTTATCCAGTCTATTACTGATGGGCATTTAGGTTGATTCCATGCCTTTACTATTATGAATAGTGCTGCAATGAACATATGTGTCAATGTGTCTTTATAACAGGATGATTTATATTCCTTTGGTTATATACCCAGTAATGGGATTGCTGCATCAAGTGGTATTACTGCCTCAAGGTCTTTGAGGAATCACCACAGTGTCTTCCACAATAGTTGAACAAATTTACATTCCCAGCAACAATGTAAAAGTATTCCTTTTTCTCCACAACCTTGCCAGTATCTGCTGTTTTTGGACTTTTTAATAGCCATTCTTGACTGGTGTGAGATGGTATCTCATTGTGGATTTGATTTGCATTTCTCTAATGATCAGTGACGTTGAGCTTTTTTTCATATGTTTGTTGGCCACATGTATGTCTCCTTTTGAGAAGTGTCTGTTTATGTCCTTTGCTCACTTTTTAATGTTTTTTTTTCTTGTAAATTTGTTTGAGTTTTTTATAGATGCCGGATATTGACCTTTGTCACATGGATAGATTGCAAAATTTTTCTCCCATTCAGTGGGTTGTCTGTTTACTCTGATAACACTTTCTTTTGCTGTGCAAAAACTCTTTAGTTTAGTTAGATTCCATTTGTCAATTTTTGCTGTTGTTGCAATTGCTTTTGGCGTCTTCATCATGAAGTCTTTGCCCATGCCTTTGTCCTGAGTGGTATTACCTACGTTTTCTTCTAGAGTTTTTATAGTTTTGGATTTTACATTTAAGTATTTAATCCAACTTGAGTTGATTTTTATATGTGATGTAAGGAAGAGATCCAGTTTCAATTTTCTGCATATGTCTAGGCAGCTCTCCCAGCACTATTTATTAAATAGAGTCATCTCCCCACTGCTTGCTTTTGTCAGGTTTGTTGAAGATCAGATGATTGTAGGTTTGCAGTCTTATTTCTGGGTTCTCTATTCTGTTCCATTGGTCTATGTGTCTATTATTGTATCAATACCATGCTGTTTTGGTTACTGTAGCCTTGTAGTATAGTTTGAAGTTTGGTAGTATGATGCCTCCAGCTTTGTTCTTTTTTCTTAGAATTGTCTTGGCTATTCAGGCTCTTTTTTGGTTCCACACAAATTTTATTAGTTTTTTTCTAGTTCTGTGAAGAATGTCAATGGTAGTTCAGTGGAAGTAGCATTGAATCTATATATTGCTTTGGGCAGTATAGCCATATTCATGATATTGATTCTTCCTATCCATGAGCATGGGATGTTTTTCCATTTGTTTATGTCATTTCTAATTTTTTTTTTTTTTTTTTGAGACAGAGTCTTACTCTGTTGCCTGGGCTGGAGGGCAGTGGTGCAATCTCAGCTCACTGAAAACTCCACCTCCCAGGTTCAAGAGATTCCCCTGCCTCAGCCTCCCAAGTAGCTGGAATTATAGGTACCCACCACCATGCCCAGCTAATTTTTATATTTTCAGTAGAGACAGGATTTTACCATGTTGGCCAGGCTGGTCTCGAACTCCTGACCTCAAATAATCTGCCCGCCTCAGCCTCCCAACATGCTAGAATTACAGATATGAGCCACCGTGCCCAGCCACCATCTCTGATTTCTTTGAGCAGTGGTTTATAGTTCTCCTTGAAGAGGTCTTTCACTTCCCTTGTTAGCTATATTCCTAAGTATTTTATTCTTTTTGTGGCAATTGTGAATGGGAGTTAATTCATGATTAGGCTCTTGGCTGGCCTGTTGTTGGTGGATAGGGATGCTAGTGATTTTCACACATTAATTTTGTATCTTGAGACTTTGCTGAAATTGCTAATCAGCTTAAGAAGCTTTGTGGCTGAGAGGATGAGGTTTTCTAGATACAGGATCATATTGTCTGCGGACAAAGATATCTTGACTTCCTATTTGAATACTTTTTATTTTTTTCTCTTGCTTGATTGCCCTGGCACATTGTCTTGTGCCAGTTTTCAAGGGGAATGCTCCCAGCTTTTGCCCATTCAGTATGATATTGGCTGTGGCTCATCATAGATGGCTCTCATTATTTTGAGGTATGTTCCTTCATTACCTAGTTTACAGAGAGTTTTTACCATGAAGAGATGTTGAATTTTATCAAAGGCCTTTCCTGCATCTATTGAGATAATCATGTGGTTTCTTTGTCTGTAGTTCTGTTTGGCATTGGGATATATTTTATAAGTCCTGGGTGGATCTGCTGTGTAGGCAGAGCTGGGAGCTGCGTGCTAAGTCTGTGGACACATGGGCTCTGCTGCCTCATCAGCAACCCCACACTTGGCTGGCACAGTTGCCACAAGTCTGCCCCAGATCCAGGCTGCTCAGGGAGGGGTCCAGTGGGGGCAGACAATGCAAAAAAGAGGCTTTGTCCCTAGTGCCACACCCCAGGGTACAGAGGTGCCTGTGGACCTGGGCTGTACCTGGGAGAGGAGTGTCATCCCCAGGTACTGGCTGTGGGAGACGTGGGGATTGCCAAACCACCACTTTCCCAGGGACTGCCTGATGGCTTGTAACAAAAGAGAGGATGGAGATTTTCAGCTCTGGGGCTTTAAGGTAAAATCTGGAAGAGGACAGAGCTGTGGAACTGCAACTTCCACATCTGTAAATGGGAACTGTAGACATAACAACTAAACTAAACCCTTTGTGTGTCCGTGTGTGTGTGTGTGTGTGTGTGTGTGTGTGTGTGTGTGTGTGTGTGTGCACACAGTGATGGTGGTGTGAGAATAAACATCAGGGTTGGCCAAAATGGTTTTTTATTCTAGTTTCCATCCTACCTGTTGGGTGCATGGCGGGGGCCACATTGTGAACCACGCACAGAGCAGGCCACCTGCAGTTCCACACCTGTCTTCTGTCCCCTAGACAAAGGATCTGGAGGGAGAGGCCTGGGCCTTATGCTCTGTGTCCCCGACCTAAGGTTTATGCTCACCCAACAGTAGGTCCCTTCTGATAACCACAGCTGAAGTGGAGATAAGCATCTATAAAGCTTCTCAAGAAGTCCCTCGCAGAACGGAGCAGCTCGCTTTTGTGTGATGTATGCAACACTGGGCCTGAAACATGCTTTGTTCCAGCAGATGCTAAGAAGGGTGTGGCTGACAGATAGAAGGACGCACAAATGCAGCATTTCTCGGGGGTGGGGGTGGTCCACAGATTCAGCCTTGTGGGGTGCTCATGATCAGAGTGCAGATCACTGAGCGACAGAGCTAAGGTCTTCACCTGCACCACCTCATCTGCCCTCAAAGCTGCCGTTCTTCATCCCTGTTTTGCAAACAGAGCTGGAGAGTTGAGCACCTGCTGCAACATGGCCACCCCCACCACCCCCCCCGGCCATGTTCACTCTGCTCCTCTGCGGAGCAGAGGGCACCAGCCTTCATCTCTCCCCTGCAGGCCCAGCACTGAGCCACCTTGTCTATACCTGGCTGTGGTCTCCCACCAGATGGGGAAAGGGAGGCATCAGGCCTGATACATCTCTGAGGCCCCCATACCTGGCCCAACACAAGGCCTTGTGCAGATATCTTGTGCTGGGCCAGTATATGAGTGAATACTTGAGTGAGTGAATGAATGAGAGAAAGCCAGAACCCCTTGTCTGCCAGGTTTTGGACCTCAGCCTTCCGAGTAGCTGGGATTACAGGCTCCCACAGGTTTTGGACCTCGTGGACAAGAACACAATCAGGGAGCAGAGAGCCTCGAAGCATCTGGATTCTCCACTCTCACTCATGGGAACTGACCCTCACCCAGCCTCCTGGCCTAGGTGAGATAAGGAGTTACGTTGATCATGGAGGAGAAGGGGCTTTGGGCACTGCAAGAGGATGCAAGGGAAACCCTCTTCCCCCTCTCTGTACAAGGAAGAAGCCAAGGCACAGGGACTGACGTGGCCAAGGCCACACAGCTACTTGGCAGAGCACTTTGGGACCCAGGTGTCCCTGCTCCCAGCAGCTGGGGTCTTCCCCTCATCACTCCTTATGACTGCACCATAATTACCCTTCTCACTACAAACAATCTCGCCCTGTGGGAAGTGCGCTGGAGGGACTATCTTGTCCCAGCCAACAGGGGAACAATAGAGCCATCCTGGGTATATCCTGCTTGACCTGGAAGCCTGGCCACTCCGTCCACCTGAAGGAGATGAGTCTCCCAACACCCAGGAGGCAGGGAGCACTCTCCCTGGTACAGAAATGAAGGGAGTTCACTCACCTGAGGGCACATAGCCAGAAAAACAGTCAAAAGTGTGGGCTGATGAAAGTGCTTAGAGAGTGATAATGGTAAGAGTTGCACAGCAGTGTGGATATACCTAATGCCATGGAATTGTGCACTAAAATGGAGTTAAAGTGGTAAACTTTATATTACATATACTTTGCCACACACTCCTACGCCCATGGCCAAGGTGGGATGCATGTCCGGGATTGTGCAGCACCAGGCTCCGTATTCTTTATCATCTTCCGGACGGTAAAGAAACTGTCACCTGCTCAGGGCATTCTGGTAACCCAGGCCACCCCCCCCGACCCTTTCCTTCTTCAGCAAGCATTTCCTGGCTCCTTCAAGCAGGGCCCTGGCTGGGTGCTGGAGACACAGGGATGAAGCAGGCCCAGGCCCCACCCTCCAGGAGCTCAGCACGGAGGCTGCTCTGGCTCCAGCTCCAACTGGCTCCAGATCCAGGAAACCAGCATATAGAGCAGCCCAGCCAAGGTGAGAACAGGATCTTATGTATCTGCAGACCTCCAGGCCAGGCTGGAACAAAAGACAAACTGATCAAGAATGAATAAGGTGTTCAAAAATGCAGGGGGACATATCCAGAGCAGAGAGGACCACTCAGTCAACCCCAGGGGCTAAGGCTGGTGAGAAAGGAGGTGGGGGGCCAGGCTGAAACCCCAACCTCAGCGCAAGACAAGGGCCATGAGCTCAGGAGTCCTGCACACCTAGATCTGAACACAGCTCTTCCATGCACCTGTAGCACATCACTTCCTCTCTGAGCCTCGGTTTCCTCATGATAAGGCAGTGGGGCTGAGGTGCTTGACCCTTGACCCCAGGCTTCTGAGAAATTTGGGACTTCATACACAGAAAACGCCCGATTCAAAACTCTATCCTCCTCCCTCCTCTCCCCTAGCTCTAAGTGCTTTGAACTCCCTGCCCCTCCTCCTTGGCTCTCTTAGCTGCAGAGGCCTCAGAGCAGTGGAGGGCAGTGGTGTCAGCAGCGCCAGCCTCAGCCCCATGCTCCAGGGCTGACTGTGGGCTCCCAGCAGGAGCTGAGTCTCAGCTTGAGCCCCTCATATGTGCCAGGGGCTTTGCTAACTGCCCCCTCTGTGTGTGCATTTTATCCTCTCGTGAGGTGGGGATTCTTAACATCCGTTCTGTAGAAAAGGAAATGGGCTGAGAGCCACTTGCTCAAGGTCACCCAGTCCTCAGCATCAGGGCTGCCTAACTACAGCACCTGTGACCTTCCCACTGTATCATCTGTCTGAGTCATCTGCAGGGGACCCTGGACCCCAGGGCCAGTGCTTCCATCCTTCTGCCACACTCCATCCTGGGGGCTGGACTCAACCCTGCAGCTCAGCCTGCTATCGGGCAGGGCCTGTGACCTGAACAAGCTTCCCACGGCCCTCCTGCCCTATTACCCTGTAACTGTATCTACCATCCACACTCATCCGCAGGGGCCCCCGCCCATCTGATGCCACAAGGGACTGGGTGTTGTTGGATCTTCTGCTCTCGCCCTGGTGGGTAGGCCTCGTGGGAGGAGGTACCTTGTCCATGTTCGTCACGCTGTATCCCCAGTGCATGGCACATGTTCCAGACCCCATAAATGTTTGAGTGAAAAGAGAATGAATGACCCACTGAAATATTCCTGGTCCCTAGAGCCAACCCTGCCAGTGCAGGGCCATGCCACCTGAGGCCAGGGCCCTGCACTCCCAGGAGTGACTGGGACGGTGTCTGCAGCTGGGTTCCACATGTGGGGATGAATACAAAAACCGAAGCAGGTTCTGAGCAAGGGACTGAAGGCAGAGGGCTCTGAAAACCACAGCCTGGGAGGGTGGCTGGGGAGCTGGGGTGGCAGCTGTTATCCTGGAGAAAACTCCAGAAGGCCTGCGGATTCATTCATTCATTGATTCGTTCAACAAACCCTCCACCAGTCTTCCCAAGCCACACCCTGAGCAGGCACTAGGGGCACAGGGAGGAGTCTGACCTCTCCCTGCCCTGCAGCCGCTCCCAGGGAGTGGAGGAAGAACTATGGGAGGCCAGCCCTCCCCACACTGCTGTGGGTGGAACCTATGTCGGAGCCCAGACCAAGGTCCCTGCAGATCCTGAGTGGGGAGCAGGTGATGCCCTAGATTCTGATGGAGCAGCTGGCTGGATAGTGATACCACACAGAGGTGAAGAACGCCAGGAAGGACGTGGGGCAAGTCAAGATAAGATTCATTTGGGACTTGAGAGACTCGAAGCTCTTGTCAGAGACATCTTGGAGACTTCCCAGAGGCCTGGACGGGTGCATCTCCAGGCCGGGGATGAAGCTCTGGAACGTGGCAGGGTGGAGATGGCTCTGAAACTCCAGCGCAACTGAGTGCTGGGACGCCCTGGAGGGGAGAAGTGTGGACAGAGAGGAATCTCCTTCTCAGCAGAGCCCAGGCCACTTCTTCCTTTGCCTGGAGCTGGGTGCTGGATGACAGCTAGCCTCAAGCCTTGAGCTACTGGGGCCGTCCTGCTCAGCCGCACAGCATACGAAGGAAATAACTTTATTAGCTAGTGGATGAAAAACAGGAAACTGTGACTTGGGCACAGGCCGAGTTTCACTCACATCTAGTTTCTAGGAAACAGTTTTGTGGCCTCAGACTAGGTTGGGGTTTTCTCAGCCATGCTTTCTGGAAACGCCATGCTTTTCTCAGGAAAAACCATGTCCCATAGGCCCCCCAGACTAGGGGGTAATAGCAACATACACCCCCGCCCCAAGAAGAGGCTTCACTTCCCTTCCCAGCCCCCACTCCCACCAGGCCTGTGGAGGCCTCAGGGTTGACACTGGCTCATTTCCTGAGCACCTACTATGTGCTACATGAAAAAATTTGAATACATCAGTAATCACAATAGCAAGATGAAGACTGTCAAAGTAAGCACACAAAAATATTCAGCTCTAAGAACACAGAAAAGTTAAAGTCAATGGATGAAAAAACACAGCAGACAAATATTAACTCAAAGAAATCTGCTGTATTCATATGAATAACAGACAAAACAGACTTGAAGACAAAAACATTACTATAAATGTTTATATAAAGTGGGCCATTGCAAAATGATGAAAGAGTCAATTCAGGAAGAAATGAAACTGTTTAGTTGGTACACACGATAGCACAGCTTCAAATATGTGTATATGAGTGTGTGTGTGTATATATATATATATATATATATACGCACGCGCGCGCACACACACACACACACACACACACATTTGTCTGGTGTTTATATATATCAGGCAAATAGTGGAAGCTCCTCTATTAGGATTTGATAGCTCAAGTAAAGAAACAAATCACCAGTAAGACTTTAGCCGCTCCACTGAGAGGTTGCCTAATGCATGTATATAAAACTTCATGCTCAATGACTGGAGAATATACCCATTTTGAAGCACATATGGACCACTTTTGCATAATGGGTGAGGCCATAAAGCAAGTCTCAACAAATTCCAAAGACTCAGTTTATACAAACCATGGTCTCTGACCACAGAATTCAACATTAAAAAAATCTGTAAGTGATTTGCTTTTTACTAACAAATTAAAGAGAAAAGAAACTCATAGAATTATTTCAAAAAATATAATCCAGATGTGGTAGCTCACACCTGTAATCTCAGCACTTTGACAGGCCAAGTAGAGGAACTGCTTGAGGCTAGGAGTTCAAGACCAGCCCAGACAACATAGCAAGACGTTATCTTTACAAAAAAATTTAAAACTTAGCTGGACATGGTGGCATATGCCTATAGTCCTAGTTACTCAGGAAGCTGAGGTGAGAAGATCACTTGAGTCCAGGAATTTGAGAGTTCAAGGTTATAGTGAGCTATGAATGCACTGCTGCACTTTAGCCTGGGTAACAGAGGGAGACCCTGTCTTTAAAAAAACAAAAACAGACAAAAAAATCCATGTGTATACAACATATGTACACATATATAAATTTGATGAAATTCAATATCTATTTATAATTAAAAATAAAACTCTTAGCAAATAATATAAAGAAACCTTCTAAATCTAATATCTATTTAAAAAAAAAAACTATAGAAAACATCTTACTAAATTCTGAAACATGAAAATATTCCTTTTAAAATTGAGAATAAGACAAGTATACCTACTATTGCTATTTTTGTTCAACTTTGTACTAGATGCTCCAGGAAAAAAAAATTAAGACAAGAAATAGAAATAAAATAGTAAGGGTTGAAAAGAAAGAAATAAAACTGTCATTTTTCGTAGATGATATAATTTTCTACCTAGAAAAGAAAAATAATCTAAAGATTATTAGACTGAAGAGAGTTTAGCAATGTCTGATATCAAATCAATATGCAAAAGTCAATTGCACTTATATATACTAACACTTCTTAAGCTAGAAAATACATTTTAAGAAGCATATAATTTGTACTAGCAATAAACATACAAAATATCTTGGAATAAATCTAGCAAAAGATATACAAGATCTTGAATAAAATTTCATTGAAAGATTATAAAGGAGTCAGCCTGTAATCCTAGCAATTTGGGAGGCCGAGGCGGGCAGATCACGACGTCAAGAGATCGAGACCATTCTGGCCAACATGGTGAAACCTCATCTCTACTAAAAATACAAAAAATAGCCGGGCATGGTGGCACATGCCTGTGGTCCCAGCTACTCGGGAGGCTGAGGTGGAAGAATTGTTAGAACCCAGGAAGCGGAGGTTGCAGTGAGCTGAGATTGGGCCACTGCACTCCAGCCTGGCGACAGAGCAAGACTCCATCTCCAAAAAAAAAAAAAAGAGAGAGAGATAATAAAGGAGAGGTAGGTAAACAGATGTATAGAGATGTATACCATGTTCATGAACAGGAAGGCTCACTATTTCGAAGATGTCCATTTTCCCCAGATTGACCTGTAGAGTCAATATAATCCCAAACAAAATTCCCAATGTCCTTTTCACTGTGAAAAAACTCAGTGTGGGTTTGTCTTCTAGTGAATAGATTCATATGTAAATTTCAGGAACAGGTTCCCAGTGGCCAAAGTTGGGACAATTTTACATCAATAAAAAGAATGACAAATAGGTTGACATGCACAAAAATGAATAAGTTTATTATACTACTAAAAATTGCTAATTACCTTTGGAGAAGGCTAGAAAGCTAACTCATTATTATTAAAAGTGGTTAGCAACAAGAAACTCAAACATTTATCCTGACTTCCTATTTAAACTGCACCCAAGGAAATGAACTAATGTAGTTGATAAAAGGAAGTTGTTTTTTAAATAAAGGAATTCTGGCTAATAAATAAAAAATATAATTAGAATATCACCATTTTGCATTTCCTTAGACAATGCGTAATTACAGGATTGGGACAGGAAACATACAAAAGCAGCCTGGAACATCTTGTAATGCCAGAAAGTAAGGATGTGCCCAAAGAATTATGGGTATTTCTCAAAAGGATACAGGAGCCAGCTTAAAGAGACTCCCACTGGCCAAACTGGGGAGATTTTGAGCTTAAAAATAAATAATGTTAGTAAGAGATTATGACCCATTCAATAAAATAGAAAATCATTAATCCATACTGATGTAAACAAAAGAATAAATTGAAAGTTGGATGAGGAATGAAAGATCTGCATTGTTTCAAAGTATCTGTAAAAATCACAAAGGAGAAAAGAGTAACTTTACAGTGAGAAGACTGGCAGACACCACCACATCATCAGTTATGGGACCAATTAAAATCACACACCACCTGATAAGAAGCAATGAGAAAAAACACAGTATCAGTTCCATGACAATCCTACTGAAGATGCATAGTCTTCATATACTATGCAAAGACACACAATTATAGACTTTGCAAAGATGTACAATCATGAGAAGACAGCAAATTCAAACTGAGGAATAGACTACAAAATAACTTCAAAAATGTCAAGGAAAGTTGAGAAACGTTTCCAGGCTGAAGGATACTAAAGGAACAAGGCAACTAAAATACAATATGGTGTGTGCATCTGAACTAGATCCTTTAACGATAAAAGTCATTGTTGAGACGAGTAGCAAGACTTGAATGGGATCTGAGGAGTAGATGATAGTAATGAGTCCATGTTAATATCCTGGGTTTGATGGTTGTATTATAATTATAAAGAGGACGGTCCTTGTTTGTAGGAAGCATTAAAGATTTGAGGAGGCTAGCCACAGTGGCTCACACCTATAACCTCAGCACTTTGGGAGGCTGAGGCAGGAGTATTGCTTGAGGTCAGAAGTTCAAGACCAGCCTGGGCAATATAGTAAGACCTCATCTCTATAAAAAACAAAACAAAAAAAGATTTGGGGAGTGACGAGGAACCAGGTCTGCAACTCACTCTCAAAAGATTCAGGAGAAGAAAAGCTCTTTGTAATATACTTGCAACTTTTCTGTAAGTTTGTGATTATGGCAAAATTAAAAAAAAAAAAAAAGACATTGTCTTTATGACAAGCAAATGAATTATTTTTTAATTGACAATACTTATTTAAGCAACATTTATTAATTAACAAAAATTATATATATTTATGCTGTACAACATGATGCTTTGATCTATGTATATACTGCAAGATGGTTAAATCAAGCTATTTAACATATGCATGATCACACATAGGTATCATTTTTTGTTGTGAAAACATTTAAAATCTACTCTCTTAGCAATTTGCAAATGTACAATATATCATTACTAACAATGGTCACCATGATGTACATAGATCTTGGAAACTTTTCCTAGTGTCTAAATAACATTTTGTGTCCTTGGACCAACATTTTCCCAATCTTGTAAACAAATTATTTATTTTTTTAAAAAAAAGACAACCAAGGAAATTTGATATATTTGGATATTTGATTATATGAGAAAAGATTTGATTGTTTAAAGTAAGAGAGAGTCTTTACCTTTTGGAGAGGCTTCCTGAAGTATTTATAGATGAAATTATATGATGTCTTGCATCTGCACCAAAATAATTTGGGGCTGGGAATCTAGATGGTTGCAGCCATAACTGATCATTGTTGAAGTTGGGTGATGGGTATATATTGGTTCATGATACTGATTACTCTATTTTTGTGTATGTTTGAAATTTCCTTAAATTTTTTTTAATTCCAAAGCAAATTTAATAAAATCTAATGTAGTAAATTGTGGGAAATGTGTAGTAAATGTGTGTGTGGCAGATACACAAGGCTTATTGTGTTCTTTGCTTTATCTTTACTGTATCTGTTTATTTTGTTAAAAATACCCTGTGTTGGTACCTGTGTGATCCAAAAAACAGTGTGATACAGTGCTAGTGGGTGTCATATTTCTGGAGGGTAATTTATTACTGGAAGCAGAATTAATTTTTAAAAATGAAACATTGGAAACAACACCAATGTACTCAATGGAATTGGTTAACTATATTTGAGTACTTCTCTAAAATGGGATAGTGTGCGGGTTTTTTTTTTTTTTTTAACGAGGCTCTTCTATTTTTCCACCATGAAAATATATTTAGACCTATTTGTAAGTGAAAAAGTTAATGTCAGAACGGTATATGAGGAAAGGTTCTGTTGTAATGTATATATAAAATACATTATATGCATGTGCATGTGTGTTGGTCTATCCACTGAAAATTTTTTATAAGAATATATACCAGACTGGGCACGGTGGCTCATGCCTGTAATCTCAGCACTTTGGAAGCCCAAGGCAGGTTATCACCTGAGCTCAGGAGTTTGAGACCAGCCTGGCCAATGTGGTGAAATCCTATTTCTACTAAAAATATTAAAAAATAGCCAGATGTGGTCCAGATGTGGTGGTAGGCACCTGTAATCCCAGCTACTTGGGGGGCTGAGGCAGGAGAATCGCTTGAACCCAGGAGGTGGAGGTTGCAGTGAGCAGAAATCAAGCCATTGCCTTCGAGCCTGGTAAACAAGAATGAAACTCCTTCTCAAAAAAAAAAAAAAAAATATATATATATATATATATATATATATATACTAAACTGTCAAGCTCTCACTTTCTCTGTTATACAAATCTTAAAGTAAATAATTCAAATTAATAGTAATACTAGAATTATTTTAAGATAACTTTTATATAAATAACTCTGTTAAGAATTTTTAAAGGAACCATTAAAAAATAGAAAAATTATAACAAAGACCTTACAGAAGAAGTAAGGGATGAGAATGGAGGAGTTTTGCTCCACCAGACATCCAGACTTGCTAAAACTAAGTACAGTAAAATAACTAAAATGCTAGCGATTAAAGACTGTGAGATATTGATACAGGGACAGATATAAGACAGAGATGGCACTGCTGATCAGTAAATGATGCTGAGATAGTTGCTTATCTATATTAAAATAAAAACCCGACCTCATACCCTCACAAAAATAAATTGCAGATTAATTTTAAAATGTTTGTGAAAAGTAATATTTTGAGTTCTTAGAAAAACATAGAAGCATCTCTTATGAGGGTGGGATAAAAATGATTTTTTAAAAGCAGACAACAAAAGCACAGGGTATAAAGAAAAATCATGGACAAAGTTGATAACATTAAGATGAAGAACGTCTGTTGATTGGAAGATACCATAAGCCTGGGCAGCAAAGTGAGACTCATCTCTACAAAATATTGCATAAAATTAGCCAGGCACAGTGATACGCACCTGTGGACCTAGCTACTTGGTAGAGAGAGGCAAGAGAATCACTTGAGCCCTGGAGATCAAGGCTGCAGTAAGCTATGATTGCACCACTGCACTCCAGCCTGGGTGGCAGGGAGACTCCTTGTCTCTTAAAAAACAAAAAACAGATCAGTAATCCAAAATGGTCGAATAGAAACAGCTCTGGAGTGCAGTTTCCAGAGGGTGAGTGATTGTTGCATTTCCAAATGAGTTTTCACTGCCCACAGACCAGGAGATTCCCAGGCTGAAAAGCGCCATGAGTTTCCAGCACAGCTGTTTCAGCTGGCACTGTGGGTCTACACACAAAAACTCACACAAATCTGGGCAGCCTTTCCAACAAGCGCCTGGAATGCCTGGGATACAGAGTTGCCCATTCAACTGAAAAAAATGTGGCTGAAACAAGGAGCCAGGTGATCTGGCTCAGTGGGTCCCACACCCACAAAGACCAGCAATCTGAAACACTCTGGATTGAGAGTTTCGCAGCAAGTGCAGCTGGACCCTGGATGGTCCAGTTCAGTGGGTGGAAGGGCATCAGCCATTACCGAGGCAGTCCACCACTACCGAGGCAGTCCACCACTACCGAGGCAGTCCGCCATTACCAAGGCAGTCCACCATTACCGAGGCAATCCGCCTTTACTGAGGCAATCCGCCTTTACCAAGGCAGTCCACCATTACTGAGGCAGTCCACCATTACTAAGGCAGACCGCCATTACCAAGGCAGTTCTAACTATACCTCTGTAAACAAAACCACAAGTTCACATAGCAGCTGGGCAGAGCCCACGGCAGCTCAGCAATGCCTCTGCTGTCAGACTGTGACTAGACTACCTCCTTGCTAGGCAGGGCATCTCTGAAAAAAGGCACATCAGGAATTTATAAATAAAGCCCCACCTTCCCAGGACAGAGCACCTGGGAAAAAAGGCGGTTATGAGTTCCACTGCAGCAGACTTAAACATACCTGCCTAGCAGCTCTGAATGGAAAAACAGAGCTCCCAGCTCAGCACTTGAAGTCTTATAAAGGACAGACTGTCTCCTCAAGTAGCTCCCCAACCCCTGTATATCTAAAGAGACACCTCATAAAGGAGAGCTCAGGCTGACATCTGATGAGTAACCTTCTGGGACAAAGATAACAGAAGAAGAAACTGGCAGCAACCCTTAGTGTTCTGCAGCCACTGCAGGTGATCCCCAGGCAAGTAGGATCTGGAGTGGACCTCCAGCAATCCTACAGCAGAGGGGCCTGACTGTTAGAAGGAAAACTAAAAAACTGAAAGAAATAACTTCGACATCAATAAAAAGGATGTCCACTCAGAGACCCCATCTGAAAGTCAACAACTACAAAGCCACAGGTAGATAAATCCACAAAGATGGGACTAAACCAGTACAAAAAGGAAGAAAACACCAAAGCCAGAATGCCTCTCCTCCTCCAAGGGATCACAACTCCTCACCAGCAAGGGAACAAAGCTGAATGGAGAATGAGTCTGATGAATTGACAGAAACAGGCTTCAGAAGGTGGGTAATAACAAACTTCTCTGAGCTAAGAACATGTTCTAACCCAATGCAAGGAAGCTAAGAACCTTGAAAAAAGGTTAGATGAAATGCTAATGAGAATAAACAGCTTAGAGAAGAATATAAATGAATTGATGGAGCTGAAAAACACAACACAGGAAGTTCGCAAAGCATACACAAGTTTTAACAGCTGAATCGACCAGGCAGAAGAAAGGATATCAGAGACTGAAGATCAACTGAATGAAATAAAAAGAGAAAGCAAGATTAGAGAAAAAAGAGTGAAAAGAAATGCACAAAGCTGCCAAGAAATATGGGATTATGTGAAAAGACCTAATCTATATTTGATAGGTGTACCTGAATGTGATGGAGAGAATGAATCCAAGCTGGAAAACACTCTTCAGGATATTATCCAGGAGCACTTGCCCAACCTAGCAAGGTAGGCCAACGTTCAAGTCCAGGAAATACAGAGAACACCACAAAGATATTCCTCAAGAAGAGCAACTCCAAGGCACATAATCGTCAGATTCACCAGGGTTAAAATGAAGGAAAAAATGCTAAGGGCAGCCAGAGAGAAAGGTCGGGTTACCCACAAAGGGAAGCCCATCAGATTCACAGCAGATCTCTCAGAAGAAACCCTACAAGCCAGAAGAGAGTAGGGATCAATATTCAACATCCTTAAAGAAAAGAACTTTCAACCTAAAATTGCATATCCAGCCAAACTAAGCTTCGTAAGCAAAGGAGAAGTAAAATCCTTTACGGACAAGCAATTGCTGAGAGATTTCATCACCACCAGGCCTACCTTACAAGAGCTCATGAAAGAAGCATGAAACATAGACAGGAATAACCAGTACCAGCCACTCCAAAAATGTACCAAATGGTAAAGAGCATCAACACCATGAAGAAACTGCATCAACTAATGGGCAAAACAACCAGCTAGCTTCGAAATGGCAGGATCGAATTCACACATAACAATATTAACCTTAAATGTAAATGGGTTAAATGCCCCAATCAAGACACAGACTGGCAAATTGGATAAAAAGTCAAAACCCATGGTGTGCTGTATTCTGGAAGCCCATCTCACGTGCAAGGACACACACACACACACACACACTCACACACACACACACACACAGGCTCAAAATAAAGGGATGGAGAAAGATTTACC
>PVKP010043017.1:0-17668 GCA_004027715.1 Plecturocebus donacophilus
GGCTGCCCTTAGCATTTTCTCCTTCATTGCAACCCTGGTGAATCTGATGATTATGTGCCTTGGGGTTGCTCTTCTTGAGGAATATCTTTGTGGTGTTCTCTGTATTTCCTGGACTTGAATATTGGCCTGCCTTGCTAGGTTGGGGAAGTTTTCCTGGATAATATCCTGAAGAGTATTTTCCAGCTTGGATTCATTCTCTCCATCACATTCAGGTATACCTGTCAAATGTAGATTAGGTCTTTTCACATAATCCCATATTTCTTGAAGGTTTTGTTTGTTTCTTTTTACTCATTTTTCTCTAATCTTGCCTTCTCATTTTGTTTCATTGAGTTAATCTTTGACTGCTGATATCCTTTCTTCTACTTGGTCAGTTCGGCTACTGAAACTTGTGTATGCTCTGTGAAGTTCTTGCGTTGTGTTTTTCAGCCCCATGAATTCATTTATATTCCTCTCTAAGCTGTTTATTCTCGTTAGCATTTCGTCAAACCTTTTTTTAAGGTTCTTAGTTTCTTTGCATTGAGTTAGAACATGTTCTTTTAGCTCAGAGAAGTTTCTAATTACCCACCTTCTGAAGCCTGTTTCTGTCAATTCATCAGACTCATTCTACATCCAGCCTTGTTCCCTTGCTGGTGAGGAGTTGTGATCCCTTGAAGGAGGAGAGGCATTCTGGTTTTGAGTGTTTTCATCCGTTTGCACTGGTTTCTTCCCATATTTGTGGTTTTATTTACCTGGGGTCTTTGTAGTTTGTGACTTTCAGATCAGGTCTCTGAGTGGACCTCCAATTTGTTGATGATAAAGTTATTTCTTTCTGTTTCTTAGTTTTCCTTCTAACAAACAGTCAGGCCCCTCTGCTGTAGGACTGCTGAAGGTCCACTCCAGACCCTGCTTGCCTGGGGATCACCTGCAGTGGCTGCACAACAGTAAGAGTTGCTGCCAGTTTCTCCTTCTGCTATCTTTGTCCCAGAAAGATACCTGCCGGATATCAGCCTGAGCTCTCCTTTATAATGTGACTCTTTGGATATACGGGGGTCAGGGAGCTGCTTGAGGAGACAGTCTGTCCTTTATAGGAGCTCAGGTGCTGAGCTGTGAGCTCTATTGTTCTGTTCTGAGCTGCTGGGCAAAAACATTTAAGTCTGCTGCAGCAGAACTCATAACCACTTTTTTTTTCCCCCAGGTGCTCTGTCCCAGGAAGGTAGGGCTTTATGTATAAATTTCTGTCATGCTACTGCCTTTCTTCAAGGATGCCCTGTCCATCGAGGAGGTAGCCTAGTCACAGTCTGCCAGCAGAGGCATTGCTAAGCTGCTGTGGGCTCCGCCTAGCTGCCGTGTGAACTTCCCTGCAGTCCTGTTTATAGGGGTATAGTTAGAACTGCCTCGGCAATGGTGGCCCACATCCGTAATGGCAGACTACCTCAGTAGTGGTGGACTGCCTTGGTAGTGGTGGATGCCCCTCCCCCACAGAACTGGACTGTCCCAGGTTCAGGTGTGCTTGCTGTGAAACTCTCAATCTAGAGCATTTCAGATTGCTCGTTTTCGTGGGTGTGGGACCAGCTGAGCCTGATCACCTGGCTCCCTGCCTCAGACCCCTTTCTTTTCAGTTGAATGGGCAACTCTGTCTCCCAGGCGTTCCAGTCACCAGTTTAAACAGTGCCCAGATTTGTGTGCTTTCTTGTGCAGAGACCTGCTGTGCCAGCTGAAACAGCCACACTGGAGACTCTTGGCACTTTTTCGCCCAGGAATCTCCTGGCCTGGCTCCTTGTTTCAGTCCCCTTTTTTTCAATTTCATGGGTGACCCTGTCTCTCAAGGTGTCAGCAGGGCTGTGCTCCAGATTGGGGGAGAATCCTCTTTCTTACCCTTTTCAGCTTCTAGAGACCTTCTTCCTCCATATTCAAAGTCTGCAAGGTTCATCTCTCTGTGCCTTCCCTTTAGACTTTGCAAAAATGGTCTCCTCCTCTTCCAGTGCACCGCCTCCAGCCCCAAAGGACCAGTGAAAGCATGCCCTTAGCCAAGACTCATCAGGTGTTCCAGTTGCCTATTGAAAAGGCACCTGGATCTGTGTAATCTCCCATGCAGAGACCCACTGCGCCAGCTGAAAGAGCCACGCTGGAGACTCTTGCCACTTTTTGCCTGGGAATCTCCTGGCCTGGCTCCCTGTTTCAGTCCCCTTTTTATCAGTTGAATGGGTGACTCTGTCTCCCAGGCATTCCAGTTGCCAGCTGAATTGGTGCCCGGACCCATGTGAGTTTTTTGTGCGGAGACCCACTGCACCAGCCAAAACAGCAGCGCTGGAAACCCATGGCACTCCTCTGCCCAGGAATCTCCTGGTCTGTGGGCAATAAAAATCCATCTGGAAATGTGGCAACCACTCACCCTCTACACTTTTGCTGGGAGCTGCAATCCAGAGCTGCTCCTAATCGGCCTTCTTGGATCCCTGCAAGACAGTTTTTTACTAAATGTTATTAAATAGTATATATGTTATTTTAAAATAATAATACATATATAAAGCTGAAGCTCAAGACCCATCTGTGTGCTGTATTCAGTAGACCCACCTTATATGCAAAGACACACATAGGCTCAAAATAAAGAGATGGAGGAAGATTTACCAAGCAAACGGAGAGCAAAAAAAAAAAAAGCAGGGATTGCAATCCTAGTCTCTGATAAAACAGACTTTAAACAAACAAAGATCAAGAGACAAAGAAGTGCATTAAGTAATGGTAAAGAGATAAATGCAACAAGAAGAACTAACTATCCTAAATATATGTGCACCCAGTACAGGAGCACCCAGATACATAAAGCAAATTCTTAATGACCTACAAAGAGACTTAGACTCCCACACAATAATAGTGGGAGACTTTAACATACCACTGTCAATATCAGACAGATCAACAAGACAGAAAATCAACAAGGATATCCAAGACTTGAACTCAGAGTTGGACCAAGTGGACCCAATAGACATCTACAGAACTCTCCACCCAAATCCACAGATATACATTCTTCTTAGTACCACATCACAGTTATTTTAAAATTGACCACATAATTGGAAGTAAAATGCTCCTCCACAAGTGTGAAAGAAGGGAAATCATAACAAATACAGTCTCTCAGACCACAATGTAATCAAATTAGAATTCAGGATTAAGAAACTCACTCAAAACCACACAACTGTATGAAAACTGAAAATACTATCCTGAGTGACTACTGGATAAATAATGAAGTGAAGGCAGAAATAAAGATGTTTTCTGAAACCAGTGAGAATAAAGACAACGTACCAGAATTTCTGGGACACATTTAAAGCAGTGTCTAGAGGGAAATTTATAGCACTAAATGCTCACCAGAGAAACAAGGAAAGATCTAAAATCAACCCTAATGTCATGATTAGAAGAACTAGAGGAGCAAGATCAAATGAATTCAAAAGCTAGCAGAAAACAAGAAATAACTAAGAACAGAGCAGAACTGAAGGAGACAGAGACACAAAAAAACCCTTCAAAAAATCAATAAATCCAGGAGCTGTTTTTTTGGAAATATCAACAAAATAGATAGATCGCTAGCCAGACTAATAAAAAAGAAAAGGGAGAAGAATCAAAGAGATGCAATAAATAATGATGAAGGGGATATCACCACCAATCCCACAGAAATACAAACTACCACCAGAGGTTACTACAAATACCTCTATGCAAGTAAACCAGTAAATCTAGAAGAAACGGATAAATTACTGGACACTTACACCATCCTAAGACTAAACCAGGAAGAAGTTAAATCCTGGAATAGACCAATAACAAGGTCTGAAATTTAGCCAGTAATTAATAGCCTACCAACCAAAAAAAGCCCAGGACCAGACAGGTTCACAGCCAAATTCTACCAGAGGTACACAGAGGAGCTGGTACCATTCCTTCTGAAACTATTCCAAACAGTACAAAAAGAGGGAATCCTCCCTAACACATTTTATGAGACCAACATCATCCTCATACCAAAACCTGGCAGAAACACCAAAAAAAAAAAAAAAAAAATTTCAGGTCAATATGCATGATGAACATTGATGCGAAAATCCTCAATAAAATATTGGCAAACTGAATCCAAGAACACATCAAAAATCTTATCCATCACAATCAAGTCTGCTTCATCCCTGGGATGCAAAGCTGGTTCAACATATGTAAATCTATAAATGCAATCCATCACATAAACAGAACCAATGACAAAAAACACGATTATCTCAATAAATGCAGAAAAGTCCTTTGACAAAATTCAACAGCACTTTATGCTAAAAACTCTCAATAAAGTAGGTATCAGTGGAACATATATCAAAATAAAAGGAGCTATTTATGACAAACACACAGGCGATATCATATAGAATGGGCAACAGATGGAAGCATTCCCTTTCAAACTGGCACAAGACAAGGATGCCCTTTCTCACCACTCCTATTCAACATAGTGTTGGAAGTTCTGGCTAGGGCCATCAGGCAAGAGAAAGAAATAAAGCATATTTGAATAGGAAGAGAGTACATCAAATTGTCCCTGTTTGCAGATGACATGATTGTATATTTAGAAAATCCCATCTTCTCAGCCCCAAATTTCCTGAAACTGGTAAGCAACTTCAGCAAAGTCTCAGGATACAAAATCAGTATGCAGAAATCTCAAGCATTCCTATACGCCAATAATAGACAAACAGAGAGCCAAATCATGAACTCCCATTCACAACTGCTACAAAGAGAATAAAATAGCTAGGATTACAACTAACAAGGGATGTGAAGGACCTCTTCAAGGAGAACAACAAACCACTGCTCAAGGAAATAAGAGAGGACACAAACAAATGGAAAAACATTCAATGCTCATGATTAGGAAGAATTAATATTGTGAAAATAGCCATACTGCCCAAGTAATTTATAGATTTAATGCTATCCCCATCAAGCTAACAATGACTTTCTTCACAGAATTGGAAAAAAACACCTTAAACTTCATATGGTACCAAAAAAGAGCCCACATAACCCAGACAATCCTAAGCAAAAAACAAAACAAAACAAACACAAAAAAAGCTGGAGGCATCACACTACCTGACTTCAAACTACACTACAAGGCTACAGTAACCAAAACAGCATGATACTGTTACGAAAACAGAGATATAGACCAATGGAACAGAACAGAGGCCTCAGAAAGAATGTCACACATCTACAACCATCTGATCTTTGACAAACCAGACAAAAACAAGCAATGGGGAAAGGATTCCCTATTTAAAATGGTGTTGGAAAAACTGGCTAGCCATATGCAGGAAGCTGAAATTGGGTCCCTTCCTTACACCTTATAGGAAAATTAACTCCAGATGTATTAAAGATTTAAACATAAGGCCTAAAACCATAAAAACCTTAGAAGAAAACCTAGGCAATACCATTTGGAACAGAGGCATGGACAAGGACTTCATGACTAAAACACCAAAAGCTATGGCAACAAAAGCCAAAATAGACAATTGGGATCTAATTAAACTAAAGAGCTTCTTCACAGCAAAAGAAACTATCAATAGAGTGACCAAGCAACCAACAGAATGGGAAGAAATTTTTGTGATCTACCCATCTGACAAAGGGCTAATATCCAGAATCTAGGGAAAACTTAAATAATTTTACAAGAAAAAAACAACCCCATCAAAAAGTAGGTGAAGGATATGAACAGACGCTTCTCAAAAGAAGACATTTATGCAGCCACCAAACATATGAAAAAAAGCTCATTATCACTGGTCATTACAGAAATGCAAATCAAAACCACATTGAGATATCATCTCATGCCAGGTAGAATGGCAATTATTAAAAAATCAAGAGGCAAGAGATACTGGAGAGGATGTGGAGAAATAGGAATGCTTTTGCATTGTTGATGAGAATATCAATTAATTCACCCATTGTAGAAGACAGTGTGCTTTAGGGTCTAGATTCCTGAAGGATCTAGAACTAGAAATACCATTTGACCCAAAAATCCCGTTACTGGGTATGTACTGAAAGGATTATAAATCATTCTATTATAAAGACACATGCACACATATGTTTATCGCGGCACTGTTCACAATAGCAAAGACTTGGAACCAACCCAAATGCCCATCAATGATAGATGGATAAAGAAAATGTGGCACATATACACTATGGAATACTATGCAGCCATAAAAAAGGGTGAATTCATGTCCTTTGCAGGGACATGGGTGAAACTAGAAACCATCATTCTCAGCAAACTGACACAAGAACAGAAAACCAAACATTGCATGTTCTTACTCATAAGTGGGTGTTGAACAATGAGACCACATGGACACAGGGAGGAGAACATCACACACTAGGGCCTGTCAGGGGTTGGGGGGCTAAGGGAGGGATAGCAAGGTGTAGGGGATAGGGGACGGATAGCATTAGGAGAAATACCTAATGTAGATGACTGGGTGACAGATGGAGCAAATCACTATGGCATATGTATACCTGTATAACAAACCTGCACATTCTGCGCATGTACCCCAGAACTTAAAGTATAATAAATTAAAAAAACAAAAAACAAAAGTTGTAGAAAAGTACTACTATAGTTATGCTTTATAACTTTTAAACCCATAGAATACTCTTTTTATTATTGGTCCATTTGTATGTGATTTAAAAAAAAAGAGTTGAAAAAACACGAAATTCAGTAGTTTATCTGTGGAAAGATGACAAGAATGGACTGAGGTAGGTTACAACTTTATCTGTATTATCTTATCTATTTTTTATTTTTAAATATATTACTTTTTTGAACACATATTATTTCCTAAAAAGAGAGAGAATTTCATAGTTGCAGCTTCCCACATATATAGCATGAAATTCTGTCAGTTTGGGCAGAAGCTAATTTGGCAAGAATTTTCTGAGAGATACTTGTTTTCATTTTTGTTTCATAGGATAATTCATTTATTCTCTCATTTAATACACTCAGCAAAGAAACTGGAGTACTACACATGGCAGACTACATAACACATCAGCAACCAAAACTCACTTTCAGAATCATTCTGTCCAAGGCAGTGTGGATGCCTTTTCCTCTATCTTAAGTGAAACTTCACCACAGATTTCCATTGTGGTCTATTAGGGAAATAGCCTACATTTTTAATAGGCTTTGACAAGCTTTCTGTTTTTTTAAGTTAACTCTTTCCCCTTTTCCAAATCTCCACTTTTTCAACTTCTCAAATGCCCTGTCTGTGAGTGCAAAGCCAAAGTAATTTGGTGAGGTCTATTCCTGGCCCTTTCTCTTCTTTCTACTTCCTTTTTCGGTTAGTTCTTAAGACTAATGAGCTAGTGTTTGAGGAACCACATCAGCTATTTTTAGATTTTTGAAATTGTGTTTATGTATGCCACCTATATAGACATAGAGAGATGCACAACTTTCTTCTAGTATTGTAGAGGCCCTAGAAGGCTCATAGTCAGAAGTTATCTAATTGACAGCCATGCATCGTGTGCAGATTCCATCACAGCCTGTGACTGTGATGCTTTGTCAGAGCCTGCACAGACTCTCTTCATTATAGAAATCAGGTATTTCTGGCTGCTGCAGTCTGAACTGTTGAATGCCAAGTTCCAAGGCTACATCAAGGGTAGAGAACCAAAGAAGCAAAGGGTCTTCTAATAGGATTTCTGTACTTATATTTCACTCCATTTGTCAGCCAATGCAGAAATCATCTCCATATTATAAACTGATGGTAAGCTAAAGGGACCTCTAGATACAGCCCAGTGATCTCATTTCACCAAGAAAGATATGTATTCTCAATTATGGGAAACGGGCATATTATCAGGTCACCTGCTATGACAGTGTAAGACTTCAGACAATACCTTGTGTTCTCAACTAAAATTCTGGAATTCTTCCCTTGCACCATTACATGTACTCAACAGTCTCAACCTGGATGAGTTCTGATCACCAAATGTGATACATAGAGGATAAAGCTAAACTGCCAGGTATAGGGATTGGCAGATCTGGTCTGTGCTAACTGAGACCACACAGCACAGAATTGAACTCGTGCCTACTTCCTTTCTTCAGGGTGTGCCATAGCCATGCTGGCCAAGAAATGGGAAGCATCACACTTCTTAGGCCTCAGACAGTAGAAAGGACCCAGGCAAGTGTCATCCACTCAATTTTACTCATTATAGAATTGTATGCATTGCCTCATTGCTTCAAGAGTTGGAATCTGCTTGGGACTGAGGTCCAAGCAACCCAGGTACTCATTCCAACTGTGCTGCTTACATCTGTGAGGCCTCAGACGATACACTTCCCTTTCTGTTTCTCAGAGGCCCCATCTGAGATAAGCAGAATAATGGTCTCCAAAGATTTCCGTATCCCAATCACTGGAATGTATGCAACACAAGGGACTTTGCAGATGTGATTAAGGGATGGAAAGATTAGGCTGGGTGTAGTGGCTCATTCCTGTAATCTCAGCACTTTGGGAGGCTGAGGCGGGCTGATCACCTGAGGTTGGGAGTTCGAGACCAGCCTGGCCAACATGGAACCCCATCTGTACTGAAGATACAAAAATTAGCTGGGTGTGATGGCATGTGCCTGTAGTCCCAGCTACTTGGGAGGCTGAGGCAGGTGAATCATTTGAATCCAGGAGACAGAGGTTGCAGTGAGCTGAGATCACACCACTGCACTCCAGCCTGGCTGACAGAGTGAGACTCCATCTCCAAAAAAAAAAAAAAGAAAAAAAAGAAAATCTTTCTCAGCTGTGGTGAAGGGGATGTGACTGTGTAAGATGTGATTCTGGAAGAGTGGTCAGAGAGATGGAATGTTGCTGGCTTTGCAGAAGGAGAAAGGAGCTACATGCCAAGGAATGGGGGTATCCTCTATACTGTGGAAAGGACAAGTAAACAGTTTAACTTTAGAGCCTCTGGAGAAAAATGCAGCCACGCTGACACCTTTGTGTTAACGCATTTAGACTCATGTTGGATTTCTGACCTACAAAATTATAACATAATATATTTATGTTCTTTAAAACATCTTCATAGTGATTTGTTACAGCATCAATAGAAACCTAATACACCATATTAAAGTCTGAAAGTAATAATAAATAAATTACTTTAACAGTCAATTATTTAAGGGAGCTGCTCTTCAACGATTGGTGCAGTTTTGGTTCAGGTGTCACTATCTCTCATCTTCCCTGGGTCTGTCTGCCTTTACTCCTCCATACACCTTCCACACTAGTACCAGAAATGTCAGTCCTAAGTATGCTTCTGATCTCACCGCCTCCTTCTTAAAATCCTTTAGTAACTTATTATTTCCTAGACTGCTGATGTCATATATGTTTTACGAGGATGTGTGTCAGGCATGCAGTGGAAAATAAGTAAAAATGAAGATATCTCTCCCAGTAACAGTTATATACACATAGATACAGAAACACATAATTTCCAGAGGTTTGCAGATCCCTTGAAGTTCATTCATGGACACTTCATACAAGACACTTTGATCGCAAAGATAAAATATGAATTCCTTCACTGGAAGCGATAAGGACTTTGCCTACTTCTTCCCCATATCTCTCTCAACTCCCATCATCATACCCTATTGCCCCATCAAGCTCCATCCAGCTGCCCAGATGGGCCAAGCTAGTTTAGGCCTCAGTGTTGTTTTATCTGACAGAATAATTCTCTCCTTTCCACTCTCACTGATTAACAGGCAAACAGCCATTTATTTTTTTTCAGGTTTATCTTAAAAGCCTATGCTTTCTGTAGCAGCCCTCTTACTATTTCCCCACCCACCCCATAGGTATGACCATCCACACCTTCCTTCATGACTCCATAGCACTCTGCCCACATTCTAGCCAGGCCAGCCCTTCAGTATGCTCACCTGGTCAGGCTTCTCACCTCTTCTCAAGCTTCTGCCTTGGGTTGGGAAGGGCAGGGGACAGAGACCACACCACACTCTTGCATTCCTAGCACAAAACATGGCTCACACTAAGAACGAAAAGCATGGTGAGTGTGGTGGCTCACACCTATAATCCTAGCATTTTGGGAGGCCAAGGAGAGTGGATCACCAGAGGCCAGGAGTTCAAGACTAGGCTGGACAACATGGCGAAACCCTGTCTCTACTAAAATACAAAACTTGGCCAAGTGTGGTGGCTCATGCCTGTAATCCTAGCACTTTGGGAGGTTAAGGTATGCGGATCATATGAGGTCAGGAGTTCGAGACCAGCCTGGCCAACATGGTGAAATCCCATCTCTACTAAAAATACAAAAAAAATAGCTATGTGTGGTGGCAGGCGCCTGTACTCTCAGCTACTCAGGAGGCTGAGGTAGGAGAATCACTTGAACCTGGGAGGCAGAGGTTGCAGTGAGCCAAGATTGTGCCACTGCACTCCAGCCTAGGCATCAGAGTGAGACTCTGTTCCCCCCTACTCCTCCCCACCAAAAAAAAATTATCTGGTCCTGGTGGTGCACACCTCTTATCCCAGCTACTTGGGAAGCTGAGGCAAGACAATCCCTGAACCCAGGAGGTGGAGGCTCTAGTCAGCTGAGATCGTGCCACTGCACTCCAGCCTGGCTGACAGAGCAAGACTCTGTCTCACACACATACAAAAAAGAAATAACTCAAGGCGTGATTGAGTGGATTACTGATTCTTGGAATCAACACTTACATTAGGATGTTTCTTTATTCAACCTCTTCTCTTTGCAATGCATCTCTTCGCTTTACAAGCCACCTAGCTTTATTGTTTCCTAAGTATTTGTCTTGCTGAACAAAGCCATTTAATTTCAGCAAGGGTCTGTGGCTGATGGAAATCCATTTGCCTCTCTTTGAGTTTGATTCATTCAGAGTAACTAATACCCACCCTGACCGGTACTGTACAGTTTGTTCTCAATTCATAGCTCCTCATTGAGGATTATCTCCCCATTGACCAAAGTGTCTATTTTGTGCCAGAAACAGATGTATTATCTGGAACACAACACTGTGCTCTAGATTATAAAATCATCATGCATTAACAGTGTCAATTCCATTTGAGGATCTAAAACTGTGGCATCCCCTGTGGTGAAGGAGGATGTGACTATGGAAGATGTGGTTCTGGGAGAATGGTCAGAGAGATGGAATGTTGCTGGCTTTGCAGGAGGAAGGAGCCACATGCCAAGGAATGGGGGTGGCCTCTAGACTGTGGAAAGCTGACAGCTGAAAGGTCTGGGTCTGGTCTAGATGGCCTTAGATCATATACATTTTCTTAGCTTCATTTTCCCCATTTGTGCAGTGGAGGAATTTGGACTCGATCACCATAAGGACCCTCTGGATTGAAATAATATGATGTATAAGATCACATAGTTTCCTAATCCTCACCATATGTTTACTAGCCTAATATAATTTTCCTACTAGCAATTAGGAAACTAGAGTTCTGAAAGGGATGCATTCAGAACACCAGAGAGAAATTTAAATATTTGCATATAAGTCACTCATTACATAGTCAACATGTATTTTCTAAGAATCTGTTACATGACTGGCACCCTGCTGGGAGAAGATAATCCAAAAATGAATAGGATGAGACCCTTGCCTCCATGGGGCTGACAGTCTACTGTGGGAGTCAGTTATATAAACAAACACCCTGCAGTGAGATAAACATTATGTCAGAGGGAAGTCCCAGGGGCTTTGGGAGCAGAAGAGAAAGCTGCTAACTGCTTGAACTAATGACAGATAGAGTCTGCTATTTACAAACAGTGTCACATGCACAACTCCCGATGGTCACAACTCCCCATGAGGTAGAGGAGTCCCCTTTCTTAAATTAGGAAACTGAAAGTGAAAAGTAGAGTGACTTCCTTGAGGCTACATGGCTGTTAAAGGCAGACCTAAGGAATGCAGAAGAGCTCCTTGGGTGCCTGGTTTGGTGTCTTCTCCCTCACACCAAATTGCTGCCTCTTTTAGATCCATAGTCCCAATCCTTAGACAAGTTGTAACACACCAGAAATTCACCTGGGATTCACCACATGCCTTGATAGATAAGACCAGACCTCATTTATCTTTGCATTGAGGAGTTCTAGAGGGATCTAAGTAGACTCCACCAGAATTTGACTGGGTCAAGACATTTGTGGTGGGCTGGTGACAATTTGTGAGAGTAATTTGAAGGACTGAGAGGTACATGTGCTGGTGAGGAGGGTAATGAGGAGAGGATAGGGTTTGCCTCAGAGGTTGGCCCTTCAACACCTACCATGAACAATTACCAGAGCCTGCCACGGGAAGGAAAGGAGCTATTTTCAGTTAGAATTTCATGATATTTTTTGAGTACTAATGACTGTGGAGTGAGATGTTCTCCTTACTTTTATGGGGAAACCAATAGCTTTGGCATGCTTGGGCTCCCTAAGGAAGCTCAAGAGAGACATTCCACCCCAGCAGAGGATGCTACTGTCAGGACCAGCTATGCCCACATTGCCTTGTGGCATCACTCAGTGGTGGGCTTGGGAGGCAGACACAGTTGTTCCTTGAGTTATGATGGGGTTACATCCCAATAAACCCATCATAAGTTGAAAATGTATTTAATATACCAAACCTACTGAACATCATAGCTTAGCCTAGCTTATGTTAAATGTGCTCAGAACACTTATATTAGCCTACAGTTGAGCAAAGTCTGGCAACACAGTACACTGCAGAATGTCAATTGTCTACCCTTGTGATCGCATGACTGACTAGGAGCTACATAAGAGAGTATTTTACTGCATATCACTAGCCCTGGAAAACATCAAAATTCAAAATTCAAAATACGAATTCGACTGAATCCATATTGCTTTTCACCATTGTAAAGTGAAAAAGAAATATCGTAAATCAAACCAGTCTAAGTCAGGGACCATCTGTACGTCTCACAAGGTAGCAAGTGGAGGAGGTCTTGTGAAAACATTCCACTTCAGTGGGCCAGCTTAAGACACATTCATGAGCCCCTGTGATATATCACCTGGGAGGCCTAGGAAGAACAGGGTAGAATGTATTGGTGACTAGAGCTCAGTGAAGCATAAGTTACATTTACATCCTCAGCATCTACCTTAAACCTGGCACACGGCAGGAGCTCAGTGAATGTCTTTTCAACTTAAAGGAGGTAACTTTTCACCATTGCCCCAATCCCCACCTGACCACAGGTCACTCCACACACACTTCCTGGTGTCTTTTCCCTATCACAGGTGGCTCTGCACTTTAACCCTTTTCATTTTCACCTACTCCCCTTCTCTTTCAGGTGTTAGGACTCTCACCCTCTTTTTATATCACTTTAGAACTTGGAATTCAAAAGATTTTTGAGACATAGGAGTTATTTTGAATACAGTAAATGCATGATGATAAATCTTATTCTGACTTGTGGAGTTGAAATATCCCAAGTGCTAATGGCACAACCTTACTTTGTCTCTATGTCTTCAACGATCTTCCTTGCTTCCTAAATCAGCAAACTTGGAAAACATGTACAGTTGTCAGAAGCAGACACCATCTGAGATTTTGAACAATGGCCTGGAGGAGGTCACTGAACATAAGAATAACCAGGGGACTTGAGAACTTACTGCCATTCACTTTTTTTAACAGACATTTATTCAGCCTCAGTTGTGCACCAGGTTATCTGCTGTAATACTTGATTGTATTTACTGGTTTGCCTGTTGTTCTCCCACCTCCCCCATGGCTATTCCCTGGGAGTTTATCAGGGACTCTGTACCTTCAAAAGCTTCCCATATCACCAGTAGGTGACTGGGTCTTAACTTCTCTAATTCAGAAGTGGCCAAATTTCTAGAAAGCTCTTCAGATGTTTAGTGAGCCTCCAATTCTCTCTTTGTAATAAGACCTGTGAATACCATGATTCACAAAGTGTTATACAATTACTTCAGAAAGTATTTCAGTTCTTTTGTATTTAGTCTAAGAATTTTTTTTTTTTACTCTTTCTCCCTCATTTGAGATTCTAAGGATTAAAGCGTAAATGATTACTACTTAAAGAAAACTGGACTCTTTTCATCTTACTGTTTATATTTACCTCTGACCTAGTAAGTCTAACAACTTACATAAATAACTATTGATTGAATTTGTCCACTGATAGTGACCATGACCTAAGCTAGGGGCATCAAAATCTAGAGACAAGCAACCTGGATTTGAATTCTGGTTCTGTCACTTAACAGCTGGGTGACTTTGAGCAATTTACGTAATGTTTCGTGCCTCATTTTTCTCAACCATAAACTCAGGGAGATAATAAAAGTGTTAGGAATTGAGTTCATATATGGAAAGCTATTAGCACAGTCACAGTAGTAACGCCTATATAGGCTTCCTATAGCAGTAGTTATAGCAGAACTACTAATAGGAGATGTAGAAGTACTAGTAAAATAAGACATACATTTACACACTAATAATATAAAATAAAAAATACATAAACTCATGGAAATCGAGAGTAGAATGTTTGTTACCAGAGGCTGGGAAGGATAGTAAGGTGAGGGTAGGAAATGGGGATGCTTAATGGGTACAAAAATATAGTTAGAGACAATAAAATCTAATATTTGATAGTATCACAGGATGACTACAGTCAGCAATGATTTGTTATATATTTTAGAACAACAGAAGGAATACAATTGTAATGTTTATAACAAAAAGACACAATGAATGCTTGAGGTGATAGAAACCCTACTTGCCTGATGTGATTATTACACAGTATATGTCTATATTAAAATTTATCATGTACTCATTAATATATACACCCACTGTATACCCATAAAAATTAAAAATTAATTTTTTCATGAAATGATTCATACCTGATACAAACTAAATTTTAATCTGCTCAAAAGTATTCATTGTTGTGGGGTAATTCCACCACAGATAGCAATGTGAAAGTTCCCCACCTCCCTTCACTATGCTTCCATGCCCTCCAAATAATCTTCCGAGGACTAATTCAACTTTCCAGGTACTTCGGTACTGGAAAGGTGGTGTGGTAGACAGAGAAAAGAATGATCCTCTCCACAGGAAGTGGTAAATTGACATTTCAAAATCAATCTTGTATGAATATTAGATCTCTTCTCCAGGAGTATTGATAAGGTCATGTTCTGCAACTCCAAGACTGTGCACCTAAGACTTCAGATTATGGTGTATTTATGAAAATTTGCTTTCCTGAAGATTCGTTGTCAGCCTTGTCAGAAGCAATGGAGACATTGCTTCTGCTTCATCATGTGCTATGCCTCTTCCTTGCATTCAGACTTTAACAGGCCACGCTTTAGCCCTAGTGGAATCTCTAAGCACTCCAATCCACAACGAAATAATACTTTTTTGGCCGGGCGCTGTGGCTCATGCCTGTAATCTCAGTACTCTGGGAGGCCAAGGTGGGCGGATCACCTGAGGTAGGGAGTTTGAGACTAGCCTGACCAACATGGAGAAACCCCGTCTCTACTAAAAATATGAAATTAGCTGGGTGAGGTGGTACATGCCTATAATCCTAGCTACTTGAGAGGTGGAGGTTGCGGTAAGCCGAGATTGCACCATTGCACTCCAGCCTGGACAACAAGAGCAAGACTCTGTCTCAAAAAAAAAGAAAGAATACTTTCCCATGTAAGACATCCTTCAGTAGGACTGGAAGCTCTGTAAAATCAGAATCTGTGTCTATCTTATACACCTAGCATAGTGCCAGGCATGTAGTAAGTGCTCAGTATTTGTCATACAATTTTATGTTCTCCCAACAATCTTAACACAGCCTTCCAGGAAGAATGAGCTTATTTTTCTTTTACAAATAATATAAGCAAAATTTAATTAAACAATCTATACATCCTAATGTACTGAATATGAATTCTTTACTCTAAAAACCCATTCAAACTCTCAATCTGCTAAAATAAAAATACATAAATAAAGACCCTTCTTTGCACATGCCCCATTTCCAACACTTTCAAATAATTTTAATATACCACTAGTAGTGGAGAAGGTCATGAAATTTCTCACTCCACAAAGGCAATGTAAAAGAAAAGAAAGCTAGATAGTACGTTCAGAATGAGGGATATTCTGATGTCTATTTTGAGGAGAAGGTCAACTCAAGGTTAAAAGACAATGTAAAGAATTGCCAAAAATGAGAGATGATACTTTCTGCACTTTAGGGATTATGGCACAAGTCTGACCTGCTTGAGATGCCCTTAGAAGTCTGGGACCTCTGGTTCAGATGATCAAGTGCAGTCTTCAGTTAAAAGATGCCATTTTTGCAACACAAACCACAAAGCAGTACCCACATCCATTATCAAGTCCCAGATGCCATCTGGGAAAACCAGCAAGAGCAACCACCAATAGTATTGGGCAGATTTGCTATTTCACGAATTTCTGCTTTTATCTTTATTATATTTTTAGACATTAGAAAACATATATAAAGTTTTTTTTTCTTGGAGTTTTTCGGCACTCCTTTAGTTAAATTCCAAAGTTTCCATTTTGATTTCTCATTGATCAGAAAACTGTATAGAACTATGTGCGTGGGAGGCTTGTGTTTATATTTAGATGCCTGTTTAGGTTTTGTTTTTGGACTCTTTTAGTAGTTAACTTATAATTTTATTGCATAATGGTTAGTAAATTTGGCCTATAAAATTAACTGTTTGAAATTTGTTAACATTTTAGTTGTGGCCTGGTTGATGGACAACTTTTATGACTGCTGTACGTGTTTCAAAGTGATAAAGTATCTCTGTTTATTGAGTACCAAGTTTTCTATACATTAGGTGAAATCTATTGATATATTATTAAATTACTGTCCTTTTCTATTTTCTATCTGTTTAATTTTTGTTTCTGAGAGGTTTGTTCAAGTTCTCAAGAATAATTTTGTTTCTTTCCTTTTTTTTGTGATAATTCTCTCAATTTTGTTTCAAATATTTTTAACTATTTTTATGTATATAAAGTTCAATTCTTGGTTGCATTTATCAATAGGATATTTACATCATTGTTTCAATTATTTTTCCCTTGAATTTTACTTTTATACTTTATTTTTAAATTTACATAATGATACACGTTTATGGAGTCCATGGTGATGTTTCAATACACGTTAAGTATAGTGATAAGAGTAGGGTAATTAACATATCCATTAGCTCAAACATTTATCACTTCTTTATGCTGGGAATATTCAATATATTTGAATACCTCTTTGATTCAATATAAATATTATTGTTAAATATAGTATCCTACAGTGGTGTAGCACACTAGAACTTATTCCTCCTGTCAAGTTAGATTTTGTATCCTCACTGGTCATTAGAGAAATGCAAATCAAAACTACATTGAGATACCATGTTACGCCAGTTAGAATGGCAATCACTTAAAAATGTGGAGACAACAGATGCTGGAGAGGATGTGGAGAAATAGGAACACTTTTACACTGTTGGGAGTGTAAATTAGTTCAACCATTGTGGAAGACAGTGTGGCGATTCCTCAAGGATCTAGAAATAGAAATTCCATTTGACCCAGCAATCCCATTACTGGGTATATATCCAAAGGATTACAAATCATTCTACTATAAGGACACATACACACGAATGTTCATTGCAGCACAGTTTACAATAGCAAAGACCTGGAACCAACCCAAATGCCCATCAATGATAGACTGGACAAGGAAAATGTGGCACATATACACCATGGAATACTATACAGCCATAAAAAACGATGAGTTCATGTCCTTTGTAGGGACATGGATGAACCTGGAAACTATCATTCTCAGCAAACTGACACAAGAACAGAAAATCGAACACCGCATGTTCTCACTCATAGGTGGCTGTTGAA
>PVKP010043018.1:0-10639 GCA_004027715.1 Plecturocebus donacophilus
CCGGGGGGCAGCTGCAGCATGCGGACCCCCAGGCCAGGCCTGGCCGCGCCCCGCCCCCTCCCTGCCGATCCGCCCGCCCTTTGTCCCCCGCGGCCGCCGCCCCAAGAATCCTTTTTTTTTAAATAGCTAGGCCAGAGTCAGAGTCAGCAGGCATATAGCACCTAACTAGTTAACATCTTACCAATCAAATGCCAGACACCACTACTGATCCAGGCACAATAAAACAAAAATCTCTACCTGTTTCAGATCTCAGAGCACTTTTTCATGATCTTAGAATAATTATTTCACTCAAACACAAAACGTTACTTGTATTTATTAGAAAGATATGCTTTCAGATTCGTTTACAAAATAGCTTAAACTTGCTGGGAAAGTTAGTGGTGCAAAGCAGAATTACAAACCATGAAAAGACCATACAGAAACATTTAAATTAAAAGCGGCCTACACATATACCAGAAACCTCGAATGTTTGCCAGAATCAAGAGGAAGAAAAAAACCTTCATGAACCAATCTACTTCACACTTCTAGAAATGCTGGAGGTTAGGGGGAGCTGGGGATAGGAATCACAGTGAGGGGTTATAAGAGACAGCGGTGTTGGAAGTAAAATAAGAGACAGCGGTGTTGGAAGGGGTTATAAGAGACAGCGGTGTTGGAAGTGCTGCAAAGTGAAAATAGCACTCAGTCAAAAGTTTTCTCAGCAAGGCAATTTACTTCTATAGAAGTGTGTGTCCCGCAGGTGGAACAATGGTGAGAGCACACCAGACAAGGGGAGGGGAGGGGGTCTTCTCCCTAAGGCAACTAGTCCCTACTGCTGTGCCTTTTCCCTATGGGTTAGGGTTGGACCGCACAGTCCAAGCTAATTCCGACTGGCTATTTTAAAGACAGCAAGGGTCTGAGTCAGAGTGGCAGGGTAAGTAGTTTTGGCAGGAAGGACAGTTACGGAGCAGGTGACTTAGGAAGACTAGGGACAGAGAGGATGACTAAGGATAGAGCAGGTGATAGAGACTAGAAAGGGGTTGTCTACTAAAACTAGGGGCAAGGAGACCTGAAGAATGAAGAAGTTAAACTTTACAATGGAGAACAAAGAACAGAGAAGCTGAACATACCAATATGCTAGTTCTTTGAAGAGGAACCCAGAACTCATCGTATTTAACAATTTTCCCCGTCTTGAATTTTAAAGGAAGCTTACAGGCTAAACCTTTGAAGAGGAATTTTACTGTATCCTAAAACTTCCCCCTTTCAATTTTTATAGTCTTTCCTCTTCAAACCTTTTTAACATGTCTTCACTCTGCTGCTTGACTTGATCCTCTAGAAGAAAAAGCTTCTCTGAATAAGGTGGAGGAGAGTTAAGGGAGGTTTTAATAAGTGCTGTTTCTGTAAGTCTTTGCAATAGCCCATGGACACATGGTATGACATGACACCCAACAAGAATCAGTACACCCATTATGCCTGCAAGAGAAGAAGAATTCATCAATTTGATCTGCCACTCCATAAGGGTCATCTAGTAGTGGCCTAAACTCTTTTTATAAACTCCAGACTTATTTTTTTTTTTTTTGGGGAGACACAGTTTCACTCTTGTCACCCAGACTGGAATGTAATGGCACAATCTCAGCTCACCACAACCTCTGCTCCCGGGTTCAAGCGATTCTCTTGCCTCAGCCCCCCGAGTAGCTGGGATTACAGACATGTACCACCAAGTCTGGCTAATTTTTCATTTTTTAGTAGAGATGGGGTTTCTCCATGTTGGTCAGGCTGGTCTCAAATTCCTGACATCAGGTGATCTGCCCGCCTCAGCCTCCCAAAGTACTGGGATTACAGGCATGAGCCACCATGCCCAGGTAAACTCCAGACTTCTAAACTGGTTAAGGGAGCATTCATGAAGCCAATGGCTCCCCTTCCTTGTGGCACCTCAATTAAGGGAAAGAGAGTAGGAACTGACACTCTAGTTGTAGAGGGAAAAGGGAAGTTCTGGATATCCTTTTTACATTGCTCTATTTCACGTTGGAGCACCTTTAGGGAGAGGTCCTTAGGCTGTTAGGGGACAGGGTCCTGGGATGATGATTCCCAAGGGTTAGGATCGTAAGGGGAAGGAATAACATCAGCAAGTGAAGGATCTGGAGTGAGAAGTGGGGGCATCAGCAGCTGCCTGAGGAGAGGAGTGGGGGCGCTGAGCAGGGGAAGAATGTCTAGGGGATCCCATGTGCTGCAGTCTCATGTCCTTTTGTGATGCTATATTGGGTTCTTTTCTAGTTGTGTTTAGGGGAAAAGGGAGGACAGGTCCCTGCCTCCAACAAAGAGCATAGTCTAGTTCCTCTTAAGAAACTGGATTTTGTCATTTACATATTGAATCAAAAGCTGACACATCACATCCTCATTCGACCCAAACTTTGGCCAGAAGACTGAGGGTTTGAGGATGGGTCCCTGAGTCCAAATAAAATAGCAATATTTTTTTATCATTTGTTGCTTTTTTTTATGTTTAGTCCTCTCATCTTTCCAGTATTTTAACATGAGATCAAGAGGACTATAGGGAGAGTATCTATATTATCTTTACCCTTCTTACTTCCTATCTTGCTTAGGGTATTTCCCATGTTGGGTCCTAGTTAGGCTCAATCCCTTGTACTAGAGATATTTTGCCTATTCTTCTCTGGAGGCCTGCTAAGGCTCAACCTCTCATGCTAGTGATTTCTTGCCTATCCTTTAGCACCTCCCCCAACTTGCTGGAGGCTCCTTGCACCCTTACTGTGCTTCATCCACTCTGGCCTCTCCCCTGGAAGAGATTTAGGTCCCTCTTGGCATGGGAATGCTGGTATAAAACCCACAGCAGGATCTGCCCTAAGCCATATGAGATAACCACAGAATCTCAGATAGGACCCACTCACTCTGCACAGCAGTACTGCTTACTACTATTCACACAAGCAGCACCACAATCAGTAGTGCTTGTGGATCATTCACACACACACTCCTTTCAACCTCCAGAATATCCCAGCCACCAAGGAATTATTTGTCACCCCTGCGGTGTTTCTTATCTTGGTCTGGTCACTCCTTTCAACCTCCAGAATATCCCAGCCACCAAGGAATTATTTGTCACCCCTGCGGTGTTTCTTATCTTGGTCTGGTCACAGAGTTACCTGGTCACTGCAGTATGTGAGAATCCTTCCCCCAAGCTTCTGGTCTGTTTCTTTCTGTGTTGCTAAAAGTACAGGTTTATTCTTCACACCAGGTGGGTCCTGATCTCTCACCCTGAGGCCACTGCAACGAGGCAGTGGGACATGTCTCCCCACAAGAAGTGACCAGAGACCCGTTTCCCAGAGGAGAATGGGAAAATCCCGGGTGGGCCCCCAAAATTGTTGGAAGTAAAATGCTCAGTGCTGGAAAAGTGAAAATAGCACTCAGACAAAAGTTTTCTCAGCAAGGCCATGTACTTCTACATAAGGGTGTGTCTTGTGGGTGGAACAATGGTGAGAGCACACCAGACAAGGGAGGGGAAGGGGGTCTTATACCTAATGCAATTAGTCCCTACTGCTGTGTCTTTTCCGTATTGGCTAGGGTTGGACCGCACAGTCTAAGCTAATTCCAACTGGCTATTTTAAAGAGAGCAGAGTGGGGGGATGAATAGTTTCAGCAGGAAGAACTGTTACAGAGCAGGTGACTTAGGATGACTGAAGACAGAACAGGTGATACATCAGGTGACAGAAGCTAGCAGAAGGTTGTTTACTGTAACTAGGGGCAAGGAGGCATAAAGAATGAGGAAGTTAAACTTTAAAATGGAGAACAAAGAACAAGGAAGCTGAACATACTGATAATACTGGTTCTTTGAACAGGAACCCAGAACTCATTGTACTTAACAATTGTCTCCCTCTTGAATTTTAAGGGGAGTTAACAGGCTAAACCTTTGAACAGGAATTTTACTGTATCCTACAGCAGAATATGAGGTAAAGCAAAAAGAAATAAGAAAAGTTAAGAATACCAACTGGACCACATGTGTACCTATGCAACAATATTGTATGTTCTTCACATGTACCCCCAAACCTAAAATGCAATAAAAAAAAAAAAAAAAAAAGAATACCAACTGGAATAAAACACCCATAAGGGTCAAATATAAAAAGTTACATTTAAAGTGCTTAAATATATTTGAACCTCCTCTGGTTAGGCAAGAGGTGAAAAGAAACCTAGGAAAGGGGGAGGACCTCTGGTCTGTTTTTCAGTCAGGAATCAAACATGTTCAGTAAAAATTGGGAAAAATCAAACATCTGAGTGCTCCCCCTCAGAAAAGGATTGGTAATTACAAGATAATAAAAATCAGAGCCGAATTCCACCCATCATAACAGCCCCTAGCCAGCAGGTATGCCACAGCCCCACCTCTCCCCAACCCCAATAAGCAAAAGAAAAGTCATCTATACTTAACCTTCAAAATGAGCATTTAAGGGGAAAACAACAGGGGTGCCTGAGAAGCTGCTGTAAAAGAAAAGACACATGATTTTTCCTCTACTCTCACACTTAACATGATCACTTCTGTGACCAGATGTGTGAAGGTTTTTCCCCATACACCAAGCAATTCTCCAGCATACATGGCTAAATTCAATCCTGACAATATCTACCCGGAGTTAGATCCCACTGAAATTATGTGCTCAGTCCCACAATACTGCCCCTCTCTTCTTCAGACTCAAGTAATAGGTTCTCACACACAATTCTGGGTTCCCAACATTCTCTCCTGGAGTTGGATTAATTTTTGTTAGAACAGCTCACAGAATACGGGAAAACACATTCACTGGTTTAAGGATATGATAAAGTATACAGATGAACAGACAGATGGGGTTGTATATAGGGCGAGGAATAGCATAGGGGTGCAGAGCTTCCATGTCCTCTCCCATCTCAGTCTACTTTGGGGACCAAGATGGAGCTATCACTTGAGCCCAAGAGGTCAAGGCCACAGTCAGCAGAGATCGCACCACTGCACTCTAGCCTGGGCAATAGAGTGAGACCCTGTCTCAAAAACCAAGACATACAAGCAGCCAACAAACGTGAAAAAATGCTCAACGTAACTAAACAGAAAAATGCAAATCAAAATCACAATGAGATACCATCTCACACCAGTCAGAACGGCTATTACTAAAAAGACAAAAACTAACAGATGCTGGTGAGGCTGCCCAAAAAAGGGAACACTTATACACTGTTGGTGGGAATGTAAATTAGTTCAGCCATTGTGAAAAGCAGTTTGGAGATTTCTCAAAGAACTAAAAACAGAACTAGGCCAGGCTCAGTGGCTCACTGTAATCCCAGAACTTTGGGAGGCTGAGGCAGGCAGATCACCTGAGCCCAAGAATTCGAGACCAGCCTGGGTAACAAGGCAAAGCACTGTCTCTACAAAAAAAGTACAAAAATTAGCCAGTATGGTGGCATGTACCTGTGGTCCCAGCTACTTGGGAGGTTGAGGTGGGAGGATCGTGTGAGCCTAGGAGGTGGAGTTTGCAGTGAGCTGAGATCACACCACTGCACTCCAGCGTGGGTGACAGAGTGAAACCCTGTCTCAATAAATAAATAGACAGACAAAAATGAATTTAAAAAAAATCCCGCTGGGCATGGTGGCACGTGCCTGTAGTCCCAGCTACTCGGGAGGCTGAGGTGGGAGGATTGCTAGAGCCCAGTTCTGGGCTGTAGTGCGCTATGCCGATCGGGTGTCTGCACGAAGTTCAGCATCAATATGGGGACGTCCCGGGAGCGGGGGACCACCAGGTTGCCTAAGGAGGGGTGAACCAGCCCAGGTCGGAAATGGAGCAGGTCAAAATTCCCGTGCTGATCAGTAGTGGGATCACACCTGTGAATAGCCACTGCCCTCTAGCCTAGGCAACATAGCGAGACCCTGTCTCTAAAAAAAAAAATTTCTGATGAATCTGCAAGGAAAAAAAAAAGAAAAAGAAGAAGAAAAAAAAACAGAACTACGATTTGACCCAGCAATTCCATTACTGGGCATATACCCAAAAGAAAATAAATATTTCTACAAAAAAGGCACATGTATTTGTATGTTTAATGCAGCAAAGTAATAGCAAAGACATGAAATCAACCCAGCTGCCATCAACAGTGGGCTGGATAAAGAAAATGCAGTGGGCTGGGCGCAGTGGCTCATGCTTGTAATCCCAGCACTTTGGAAGGCCGAGGCAGGTGGAACACAAGGTCAGGAGTTCCAGATCAGCCTGGCCAATATGGTGAAACCCCATCTCTACTAAAAATACAAAAAAAATTTGTCCCAGCTTCCTCTAGGGAGAATGAAGCAGGAGAATCGCTTGAACCTAGGAGGTGGAGGTTGCAGTGAGCCGAGATGGTGCCATTGCACTCCAGCCTGGGCGACAGAGGGAGACTGTCTCAAAAAAAAAAAAAAAGAAAAGAAAAGAAGTAGGGGGAGAAAAAGAAAAAAAGAAAATGTAGCACATATACATCATGAAATACTACATGGCCACAAAAAAGAATTAAATCATATCCTTTGCAGCAGCATGGATGTAGCTGGAGGTTATTATCCTAAGTGAATTAATGTAGGAGAAGAAAATCAAATATTGTGTAAGTGGGAGCTAAACACTAAGTACACATGGACATAAAGATGGGAACAAGAGGTCGGGCGCAGTGGCTCACGCCTGTAATCCTAGCACTTTGGGAGGCCGAGGTGGGTGGATCACCTGAGGTCGGGAGTTCAAGACCAGCCTGGCCATCATGGTGAAACTCCATCTTAAAAAAAAAAAAAAAAAAAAGATGGGAACAATAAACACTAGGGACTATTAGAGGGAGGAGAGGGGAAGGAGTGTAAGGGCTGAAAATCAACCTATGGTCACTACCTGTGTGATGGGATCATTCATGCCCCAAACCTCAATGTCACACAATATACCCATGTAACAAAGCTGCACACATACCCCCAGATCTAAAAGTTGAAATTATTAAAAAAATAATAATTACTCAACCTGTAACTCAGCATATATACCTATGACTATTTACCCAAAAGAATAAAAATACACATACCCAAAAAGATATGTATATTGTGAAAACAGGCAATTTAAAATCTAAACTGTTGGAACTTGTTAAATGTTTTGAGCCTTAAGAGAATGTGATTATGGGATCTGAGTCACTTAAGCAGGCAACGGTGACCTAGGCAGCTGTAACTTTTGGTTCTCTGATTATAAATTAACCTTATTTCTTACCTACATTGTTCTGTAAAATGTTGTAAATGACTAACCAGTGCCAGGGAAGATGTCTTCCCTTTTCCTCTTAACTGCTGATATTCATTACAGATTAATTTTCCTCTTTCCTCTCTCACACAAAGACTTCACGACTACCACATTGTTTAAGATGGAATGTGGCTAGGCGTCGTGGCTCATGCCTATAATTCTATCACTTTGGGAGGCCAAGGTGGGTGGACTGCCTGAGCTCAAGAGTTCGTGACCAGCCTGGGCAAAACGGTGAAACCTCCTCTCTCCTAAAATACAACAAATTAGCTGGGCGTGGCAGCATATGCCTGTAGTTTGCAGTTACTCAGGAGGCTAAGGCAGAATTGCTTGAACCCAGGAGGTGAAGGTTTCAATGAGCCAAGACTGCACCACTGCACACCAGCCTGGGCGACAGAGTAAGACTTTGCCTCCAAAAAAAAAAAAAAATATGGAATGTTAAACACACTCTTGTAAATAAAGAAAAAAGCTATATGGAAAAGAAAATATTCTGTTACTCATTAAACTGCTGTAACTCATAAACCAACAATAAACCAATTGGCGAGAAAATGTTGTAATCCTATTAAACGTCTTTTTTCTGCCTATATAAGCAGGACCATAACTTTTTTTTTTTTTTTTTTTTTTTTTTTTTGAGACAGAGTCTCACTGTGTCACCAGGCTGGAGTGCAATGGCACGATCTTGACTCACTGCAACCCCTGACTCTCTGGCTCAAGCGATTCTCCTATCTCAGTCTCCTGAGTAGCTGGGATTATATGCACACACCACCATCCCCAGCTAATTTTTGTATTTTTAGTACAGACGGGGTTTCACCATGTTGGCCAGGATGGTCTCCATCTCCTGACCTCATGATCTGCCTACTTCGGCCTCCCAAAGTGCTGGGATTACAGGTGTGAGCCACCGCGCCTGGCCCAGGACCTTAACTTTTAACTTTGAAGCCCAGATCCCAGTGCTCTAGAGTCCATGTTCCCCAAATGGTCATTCCCAGATTTCCACTTAAATAAACTCTTTGAAACTGGATTATAATCCTTTCTATTATTTCAGGATGACAACATAAACGTTCATAACAACTTTATTCATAATTGCCAAAACCTAAAATCCCAAATGTTCATTAATAGTAAATGGATAGGTTGGACCTGTTGGCCTAAGCCTATAATCCCAGCACTTGGGGAAGCCAAGGTGGGTGGATCACTTGAGGTCAGGAGTTCAAGACCAGCCTGGCTAACGTGGTGAAACGATGTCTCTACTAACAATACAAAAATTAGTTGCATGTGGTGGCACATGCCCGTTGTAAGGCCTCAGCAGGGAGCCAGGCACACCCACCTCTGCACCCAGTACTAGTCTTGCACTCCACACCCACCTCTGCACTCAACCCCTGGCTCTGCACATAGCACCCCACCCCCTCCCTGAGCCCATGTTCCCCTGGAAGGATCCAGCGGATGTGACCTCAGCCGGATCCTGCACAAGGAAAGAACCGTCTAACAACCTACCCACCAATAACAACCCGCCCAGTCTCCATCCTGCTCCCCCGCAACCAATCAGAGCACCCGACCACTCCTTGCTCTCTGAAGCTATAAAAACGCCTCGTCCCGGGAAGCCAGCGCTACTTCTCTGGCCCTTTTCCCCCGACCATAGAAGCTCGCCCAGGAGCTGAATTAACCGGAATTTAATTTTTCTTGTACTGGCCTCGGTTTCCTCATTTTAAACTCGGCAATAACCCTGACACCTGTAATTCCAGCTACTGGGGGGAAAGGTTGAGGGGAGGCAGGTGAGGCAGGAGAATCGGCGAATCACTTGAACCCAGGAGGCAGAGGTTGTGTTAAGCCAATTTTGAGCCACTGCACTCCAGCTGGGCAACAGAGCAAGATTTTTCTCAAAAGAAAAAAAAAAGTAAATCGATAATAAAATTTTACCACCACTAAATACTACTGATCAATAAAAAAAAATTGATGAAGTGATACAAATATGAATAAATCTCAAACATTAAGAGACCCAAGAGATTCCATTTATATGAATTTGTGGAGATAAAAATCGGAACATTTTGCCCTTATAGTGAGTGATGGAAATATTCACTATATTAATAGGTATACGGTTTATATGGGTATATATATTTATGAAGACTTAAATTATACATTTAAAGTCTACATGAATATTGCATTTTATGTAAATTTTACCTAAACTAAAAAATATTCTATATTCTAACACTCGGCCAGATAAAAGGACTTTTTTCAGACAAGCAATTACTAAGAAAACATACAACTCATAAACTTTTGCTAAATAAGTACTCATTACAACATTAATGATATTAGTGCAAAAGTTATCAGTATCAAAATAGAGTGACTAATATCAAGCTCTAACAAAATGGAGCCCTCATGCAAGGAATTCCTCAAAATGGCAGTATCCCAGATAAAAAATGGCAGTATCCCAGATAAACCGCTTGCACAATTGCCTGACACAGTTGTCTCTACTCTAATAAACCAACACTAACTCCTGCACTAAGCCCTTGTAGCCAACAGTCTTTCTTTCAAAACAACTTACTTTGACTTAGTCTTTGTCTTTAAAAGCTTCCCCTTACCCCAACCTCCTTGGATGTACCTACGATCCCTTAAAGCACATGTGTCCCTATTACAATCCCCTGCTATTCCCAAATAAACACTGGAAAGTTGGTCTCTCAGCAGCTCATTTTAGCTTCACCTTAGGAACCAAAGATAACCTGGGCAAGGTGGCTCACGCCTGTAATCCCAGAACTTTGGTAGGCCAAGGCAGGCAGATCACTTGAGCCCCCACCACACACACAAATACTAAAACTGGCTTGAGAATATGAATATAAATTCATGATTTAATTTATTTCTATCTACCGAAGTGTTGTAGAAGCAATATTACTTCTAAAATAATGGCATTTCTAAATTTTCAATTTCCAGCTCTAATACCAAGAAGCAAAGTTCTTTCTTTGTAAAATGGCCAATTACAAGACACGGGCAGGAAATGCGTAACATGATCCTAGGACATCTTTCAGTGCCAAAAAGCTAAGTCTAATGGAGTAATCATGTCAACATGATACAGAAGACAGCTAGAAGGGATCCTCACAGGACAAACTATGACCATTTGAGCAGTAAGAATCATAATTACAATGGAATAAAACATAGTGAATCAATGCAAATAATGAGAACCTCAAAAAAGAAAGCCAAAACAAAAGAAAGGTAACATAATGCTTTCTGTGCTGAAGAAAAAGAGCTGGCAGTGATGTAAAAGATGAAACTACTAAAGTAATCATGACAAGGAGGGGGAGATGGGGGAAGAGACAGCACTTCGGCTGCAAATGAGCCACTATCTGAGGCAGCTATTACACTATGGAGATGGGTAACTAAAAAGAAAGATTTAAGTGGTTATGCCTCAGCAGGAACTGGATTCAGAGTAATCAAACAGCTCGTCAGTT
>PVKP010043019.1:0-17683 GCA_004027715.1 Plecturocebus donacophilus
GCCTGTGAGCCTGCACGTAGCCTGTGAGCCTGAGAAGCCATTACATTTTAGCCTGGCTGAAGCCATTTTCCTTGCCACATCACATTGGATTGTGAAAAGAGTGAACCCTGATCCACCTCTAGTCCCTGCTGGGCCGTCTGGGTGCTTCACAAGAAAGATGATACTGAACCACTCTGCAAAATGAAACCCGAGGAATTTCATGAGTTCTGGGGAGCAGAAGGAAGTAGGGTGAGCTCTAAGGATGATGGGCTTGGGCACTGTGGTGTCTGGAGGGGGCGCTGAGGGGGCCGGCCCAGGACATGGTCCCTGAGGTAGGACGGGCGTGGGGGCAGGCAGCTGTAAGACAGTCATGTCTCTTGTTACTGAGCTTTGCTGTTGCATAACCTCTGTCTGCCACACTTTATAAACCTTCACGTAACTACTGGGTATCAATTCAACCTACCCAGAGGAAGTCATTATACAAAAAATATACTTGCACATGCACGTTAATGGCAGCACAATTCGCAGTTGCAGAAATGTGGAACCGATTCAAATGCCCATCAGTCAATGAGTGGATAAAGACACTGTGGTATATATAAGGCCGGTTGCCTTGCCGGGAGCTCGGACACGCCCATCCCTCTCCGCGCCCAGTACCTACGTCACCACTCTGCACTCGGCACCAAGCCCGGCACTCAGCACCGAGCCCCGCCACGTAGCTGCCCGAACGCCCACTTCTGCACGCTGCACCCAGACCTGCACTCAACACCAGACTCTGCACTCGGCACCTAGCCCGCCGTTAAAAAACCCCGCCAAAATGTAAAAGAAACCCCGCGAAACCATGCCCAATAGCAGCTTGCCCCGCTCCCCCTGGACGGCCCGCTCACCGGCAGTCCCGCCTACCTACCAATAACAGCTTGCCCCGTCCATGTCCGGTTCCCTCACAGCCAATCAGGACACCCTCACTCGCTATAAAAAGACCCACGCCTCAGGACGTCAAGCGCGACTTCTCTGGCCCTCTTTTTCCCGGACCATAGAACCTCGCCCAGGAGCTGAATAAACCGGAGTTTAATTTTTCTTATACTGGCCTCAGTTTCCTCATTTTAAATTCGACAATAAGGCTTACAATATATATGTAATGGAGCACTACACAGCCACGAAAAGAAATGAATAATGGCGTTTGCAGCAACCTGGATAGAACCGGAGAGCATTATTCTAAGTGAAATAACTCAGGAATGGAAACCCAAACATTGTATGTTCTCACTCATAAGTGGGAGCTAAGCTATGACGATGCAAAGGCATAAGAATAATGAAGTGGACTTTGAGGCCTTGGGAGAAAGAATGGGAGGGGGTGAGGAATAAAAGACACAAATTGGGTTCAGTGTATACTGCTTGGGTGATCGGTGTACCAAGATCTCACAAATCGCCACAAAAATATGTACTCATGTAACCAAATACCACCTGGTCCCCAAAAAGCTATAGAAATATAAAATTTTTAGAAATTAAGATAAATCTTTTTATAAGACTACCGCACCTATTAGAGTCTTATTCTTTCTGGGAAATTAAAACCCTAATGGTTTCCACATTAGTGTATGAGGTGGTTGGTGAAAGAATTACTAGAGGAGATGAAATGCCAGCGAGGTCGATAATTCAGTGGGACCAACAAGTCACAGGCGACCGGTGATGGAGAATGTAAACCTACCAGGACTCCACAGAAATTTAAAGGCAGGTACCAGACTTTCAAGAGTGTGAGATTGGTGAGGCTTTGGCCGAAGCCACTGAAAATAAATGCATTAATAGCAACACTCAGCAGGCTGGAAAACGTGGGGTAAAACCCAGGCAAGAGACAGACACTTGGGATTTGTCATTAAAAAGTGCAGTTGTGGAAGCTTTGAAATCCCTACTGGGAGGTTATGGAAAGAGAATGTTTTTGTTCAAGTATGAATCTCTGTTGGGAGAGGTGGCAAGAGGAAGGTATGCAAAGGAAATGTAAATAAGATGAAAAGGTTCCACTTTTTGGTCGCTAGCCATCTAAGAGGTTTTGTGGGAAAATGACGAGTAGTAACCAGCAGGGGGTTGTTTAACCTGCCCTCGACCCGTCTGCAGTGCCTCACTCGCTAATCTACAGATGTCCTGTTGTAGCATTTTGTTTTCTTATATGCAAACAGATTTTCTTATGAGAGTAAAGGAGAGCCCAGGAGGGGGAAGGCATCTCTGTCTTCCAGGCACAAGATTCAGGACTGTACTGCTCTACAGTGGTAAAAAGACAAGAGTCTTTGATTTACAGGTTGTTTGTTTTCCTTGCTCTATCAAGTCGAGCTCAGATGGAATATTTCATCTGGCCACTCTTTAGGTGTTCATGGCAGCCCCGCCTGACCAACCATGGGGTCAGGCGGAGAAAAGGAAGCAGGATGAGTGAGGAGGGAGAGAAAGGGACCTGGCGTTTATTGCTGGAGATCTTTCTCTGTGTCAGACGTCTTAAGGGAGTCACCTCATGGAATCTTTGGCACAACCCACTGATATGGGGATTATTTTCCATTTTTATAATGAGGAAATGAAACCTCAGAATAGCAGAGCAAGAAGTTCAGTTAGACAGCTATGAATTAGCAGGGTGCAGTTATGTGGCTCAAAACCAGTGTTGTTTCTCAGAAGTGGGAAATGTCATGACTTAACGCTCCGCTCCCTCCCTCCCTCTCTCTTACTCGCCTTCCACCCTTGCCTTCCACCCTCGCTTCCCTCCCTCCCTCCCTTCTTGTTGGCTACCTTGAAGTGAATGGTGTTAACTAGTGGAGGTACATTTTGAATAAACGGTAACTGACTTAAATTTATAATCATAATTTTATTCTAGCATTTTAACAAACAGTAAAACCCTTAGAGTTATTTTTCAGCAGGCTTGACAGAGGTGATGCATGACTATGCCTGCCATCCTTCTTTTTCCTATTTATAAAATCAGGGTAAATATGCAGACCTCTAAAGCAGACATGGCATCAGCAGCCAGTCAGGGTGGTGAGAAGACCAGCAAGGTTGGAGCTCATGATAGGTCCTCCTCGTCTGTCTAAGCGGCACTTACTTCAATGGCAACTCAGCTAATACATGTGGAATTCCAACAAGGAGCCAGCAACCCTGCTAGGAATGGAGAAGCAAAGAATCCAGGGCTCTCTCTTTGAATTGCTCCCCACGTCTAGAACATGAGTCAGGCACAGACACAGGAAAGTCAGCATAATGTGTATGTGCAGTGATTATGGGATGCCCAAGCCGCATCTTTATGCCAGCTAGAGAGGCAAGGAAGAATCCCTGGAGAACATCTACCCACCAGGTGGATTTGCTTTTGGGGAACAGTCTGTAAAGGGGAAACACAGCTGTCCAGCAGTTGTGTCATCATGAGGAAGGATGATGTGCAGCGCTGGTGTCCTAAGTGGGGTGGCCCATAAGGAGCAGTGTGTTCTCCTACCGCCTTAGCTGCAAGTAGTTAATCTATCGTTTAGCTCACAATTCACAAGAGCATTCCTGGGGTCCCTTGGGGGCTTGCTTTTATTTGTTATGGTCTAGTGGTTTATTCTGGCAAAATATACTGCATGGATTTTTACAGTTTGCTTTGTGCTTGGACATCTTTCCACCCAAGCAACATGTTTACAAATGCCAGCACGTCGTTTTCTGAAAATATTGCTGAAAAGAACAAATGTGTTGTGATGTGCCATGTGTTTGAAGAGACCAGGCAACCGAACACTATGACTGCCTCTTCCTGTCAGTGCTGTTGCTCAGAATCATTCTTTGGTGTGCCTGTTTCTCCAGAACTCTATCATCCAAAATGGTCCTGTTCTCTGTTGACATGTGTTTATTTTGCAAGTTAAAAACCTTTCGGGCAATTCCTGCTACGTTGAATGTAATAATGCACTGATAAAATTTTGTCCCACATTCTAGAAAATACCTTTTTATAAAGTACCCATGTTACTGAATTTACCAAAACAGCATAGATAACAGATTCTAGGATATCTTAGAGTTAATTGATAATATCTACCTGAATGTTCTGAAATTTATTTTTCCAATGCAAGTCCATTCAAACTATCCCCTCTAGTTCCGTTTTTGAGAGAGAGATAGGAGAGAGACACCAGCTGACTGACCGACTTTGTTATACCTAACTGGTTTTTACTGATGGTCATAGAAGTCCTACTTTTCTGCTGCTTCCATTATCTTCCTGCCTTAAAAATCTCCATTTTAGTTGCAGTTTTGTTTTACTATATTTCTTGTTTTTAAAAATATATTGTTAAATAGAAATTAAAGAGCTCTTATTTCTGTTATATTTGTGAATTCCTTTATGTAATTATTTTTGCAAAATTAATTCTGAATACAGACTATAAATTTATATGACAAAGAAAACTTATATGACAAAGCAAAATGTTCCTGAATACAGACCAGTAAATTTATATAACGAAAAAATATGGAATTATGTTGTTTTGTATACTCAGGAGCTTCCAAATTCAGGAATTTTCTCGATGGGGAAGATCTCATTATATGGTGACACTAGCTAGCCAAGTGTACTACTGAAGTCTGTTTGTGTTAGACTTTAGAAATAGACCAAGGAAGGAGGTAGATTTGAGAAATCTAAGTAAGGCAGCATAGGAGACATTCTTGTTTGAGGTCAAAAAATAATTGGAAGGAGTGGTTCCATCTCACAATTTGAAAATGCTCTAAGGAACAAAACATACTTTTTTTTTTTTTTTAAACACTTAAGAAGTTTTATTGAAAGCGATAAAATATAGAAACACAAGCTTCTCATTTTAAAGTAAAATTAACAGCATCTTCCAGAACATTCTAGAACTGAATCATTCTTGTCACTGTTGAAAAACAAAGCCAAAACGTACCTTTTTATAGACCTATTGATCGCAGAAGATATAACACAGCTGGTAGAGGGTAATGATCAATCTCTAGACTAACAGCATTCTATTTTCTTCCTTGTCAAATGTACTCACTGTATTGTGAATGTTTTCACTACCTAATTTTTCATGGCAATTTTTGAGGACTGGTAGCTGAACTAATTTAATTCTCATTCTCTCACTTGTTATCATTTCATGTGTGGTTTTGCCAGGTACTTTTTAAAATATTGGGCACTGTTTTAGGTTCAATAATTCAACCTATTTCAATCTCTTATTAGCCCAGTTGTAAATTTCAAATAAATAAGTCATTTTTAAATACCAGGTGTTTTTTTTTCTTTAAGGGAGAATGCTTGTTTAGTTATTGGATCTACTAGTCTAAAGGGAAAGATAGTAATGGCCCTGACTGCTCCTCTTTCTGAGTTCCCAGTCCTGGCATTCTGCTTTGAGCCAGGGGGGCAGGTGATAGACCTTGAGTTGCTGTCCTTTCCTTGTCTAAGACTTGGCTCTGTAGATCTTTCATTTCTGATGCCTGTCCTTAGATGGAAATTCAGGGGTCAAATGGGGATTAAAACCATCATCTGAAAATAAAAGTATAATACCATAGCACTTCCTCCCTTACTCAGTTTGGGTCCTTACATAAGGCATACCCCTACCCATGTTCACCTGAGATCCCACCTATGAAATCAGCAAGGCTAGCCTCTTGAGGGTCCCTTCCCTGCAAAACTGGTACATCAGAACTAGTGGATTCATGTTGTGTTGGCTTTACAATCCTATCCTAGTTAGAAAGACAAGATTGCAGTTCTAAAGATTTAAGAATTATTCCAGACAGGTTATGTTATTTGGAACAAAAGCATCTCAAATCTATTGTCTATCTAAGCTAGAATTTAAAAATTTTATTAAAAATAAAACGTGAACTACAAAACCAAAATAGTACAAATGGCTATTCAAAAAGAGTGAATTTCTTCTCTCCCCCTGAATATGAGTCTCTTTTTTACAAGAGTTAAGAAAGTTAACCTGTTAAAATTTTCTTAGTAGTCTAGACATTTTCTACACATACACAAATTTATGGTGTGCATAACTATGCATTTATCTATACATACTCATATATTTTAAATGAAAACATGTTCTGTGTTAGCTAGTTATTACTGTATAGCAAATTATACATGTGCTCATTATTCTATCACCCCTAGCCTTTTAACATTAGCTATTAAGTTTGATATATTCTGAATCACTTCTCCTGGTGATCATTTTTTTATCTTATACTTAAAACCACACACATTTGTTATCTCACAGTGTCTGTGGTCAGATGTCTGGGCATGGCTTAACCTGAGTCCCTGCTTTGGAGTCTCTGATGAAGCTATACTCAAACTATTACCCAGATTAGGTCCAATCTGAAAGCTCAACTGGGAAAGGATCCACATTTGAGGTCATTTATGCAGTTTTTGGTAGGATCCAGTTCCCTTTGGACTATTGGACTGGGGGCCTCTGCTCCTAGCTGTGGGCCAGAGAATAGCCTTGGTTCCTTGCCTGATGGGCCTGCCCATTAGGACAATTTACAGCATCAAACTTAGTAAGGGAGAGATTGTGCTGGTAAGACAGAAGTCACAGTTATATATAATGCAATCACTGAAGTGCTATCTCATTATCTTTGTCATATTCCATTGGTTAGAATCAAGTTACAGCACCCATCTGCGTACATTCAGGGAATGTGTATTACACATAACACCAAGAGATGAGGATCTTTGGAGACCATCATGGACTCTGTCCTCATTCCATCTGAACGTTGAATATTAATGTAGTCCGTATTTCTATGTAACAGTTCTCTGAATGGAAACTTTGCTGTGTGCCAGATAATACTTTCTGATCTTCTTGCTTTACCTTTCGAAACCCCACATGTGATTATTACTATCAAAGCTTTAGGCCATAAAATAATGCTAAAATAGAATACTTATTTCAAACATTTAATTAACAACCAACATGAAATAAAAGGCCATTTGCATATTGTAGGCAAATAAAACTATTATCACCAGGAGAAGTGGGTCAGAATATATCAAATATAATAGCTAATATTAAATAGCTAGGGGTGAGAGCTAGAATAATGAGCAGGCTCTGTACAGAGGAAATGCTGATCAATGACTGGCCATATTGGAGCATCTGCCTAGAAGACCTTGCTGTGCCTGGTTAACCCATCAGTTGCTGAACAGTGGGGAGGTCTCTGATGGGGCTTCTGGGAAAAGGGACTCAGCAGTGATTGTGGAGAAACCCTAGGGGATCTCAGGCAGTCACTATTTACTAAGACATTTTTATTGCTTAGTCATCAGTATGAGTATAGCAGTACAAACTACCTAAGTATGAATTCTTAGGAATAGCTAATAGTAATAGCTAACCCTTATTGTGCTCTTCTCAATATATAATATTTGCGGTATACAGAAAGGGAATGCAGTATTGCCTATGCCAAAGTTTGAGCTTTATTAGAGGGCCTGGTCATCTCTGGGATTTATAGCTTTTTATATAAAGTGCCAAAAGTGTTTAGGACAATTTATGCAAAAATATTTATTGAATACCTCTTATGTGCAGGTACTGTTCTAGTTGCTAGGAATACAGGCATGAACAAAACCAGAAACAATGCATAACTGCAATGCTTAATTTCTACAGTATATAAACATATCTGGCAATATCTTTAACCCAAAACCGTTGAAGACATTGACTCACCTGAAACCTCGTGGCCTCTACCTTTTGGGACCTATAGAAAACAATCAAGTGCAAAGGCACAGTTCTGACCATGGGAAATACAAGAGCAGGTCTTTTGGAAGTTGTCCATCATCAGACAGCAGTCTCCCTGGGCTTTACAAAGTGTCTCATATTATTCCCTCACTTATTTTGGAATTAAAGTGTGAGATACTCCCCTCTCCTCTAATGACTGCAGATTTTGTTACTTGTTGCTGTTATTGTTTTTATCAGATTTTTAAAGCAGCTCTCCTGCCTTAATACTTATGGGGCTGCATCAATATATAAACAGAAGACCAAATACTCTATGGCTAAATAGTTAAAGAATTAAAAATTCTCGAATGCTTTCAAAGTTGGAGCCAGTGCAGGGGGTGGGGAGAGCTGTCTCCAGGCCCGCCTCCCACTCCCCTTCTTTATCCATCCCTGCCCCCTCCCTTTCATGAAGTACCTGGTGCACACTCAGGTGATCCAGCCTACATGTCAAGGTTCCACATAAACACCGCTCAAACAGATGCTCTTTGGTCCCCCACGGGCCTCAGAATGTGGCAAGGTCTACCATCAGGAATGAAGGCTCAGGAAAGGCTCCTTCAGGCCCTGCGAGTGGACATGGAATCCTGATGGCAGGGAATCCCAGGGTCCTGTGACCCAGAGCATGGTCTAGAACTGTGCCCGGCAGCACAGCAGCCACATGTTGGCTCCAGAGCACTGGTTGAGATGTTCTGTAAATGTAAAGTACGCACCCAACTTTGAAGACTTAAGACAAAAAATAAAGGGCGTAAGATAGCAGTAATTTTTCTATTGATTATGTGCTGACATGATAGTGTTTTGGATATAGCATTGGGTTAAATGTAATATATTATTAAATTAGTTTTATCTATTTCTTTCTAATATAGCTACTAACAACTTTAAAGTTCTATGTGTAGCTTGCATTTGTGACTCCTGTAACATTTCTGTGGGACAGCGCTGCCCTAGAAGGGGGGACATGTCTCCTGCTACCTTGGACCCCTTGCGCTGTGAGGAGGAGGAGCTAGAGCAGAGAGCCCTCAAAGTGTTGGGTCCCATGCAGGAGCCTTTCTCGGCCTAGGGTGATTTTGCTTTCAGCTGATGTTTATGATCTATTTGGTGTCACTCTAGCATGTCTAAATGACTCCAAATCTCTCTCCTTTGCCTACATGTGGTTTTACCCAAGGCAAGAAGATAGCCTTCCTCACCTTCTACCTGCCCACTCCCACTACCACCACCACCACCACCACCACTTTTGAATCAATATAGCCAGGCACAGAAAGTAAAATTGTTCTGTATTGACATTATCTTTTGAGAAGCTATTATTCTTTGGGTGAGATAGAATCTAATCACTAAGCAGTTTTTCTACAGGGAGAAAGAGTCTTTTCACTCCCTCTCCCTTTGGTTTGTAGGGTACATTCATCTTTCATTATTGATTCTTCAGATGGAGTAATGATGTAGGATCAGGAATACGTTTTTGGACTCAAAGGGTATAAAATGTGCTATATGTGTTAGGGGTTAATGTAAGCTTTGTGGAATTATAATACAGATGTCTTCTAAGAAGAAAATTTACTAATTTAATCTCTAGAAAAGGAAACTTTTAGAGAGTCCCCTATGACTTGCTTACTGAATTCTTGTGCATGGTATGTTGCTGTATGATAGCTTTAAGAATTTATGGTGAATGCTTTAGACCATGGCTTTAGAGTTTCAACAGAAACAGTGGCTTATTTAGGAAAGTGATGCCTCTTGCTCTTGAATAAATCTGATCTGAGCTTACAAGTAGGAAGGAGTAATGATTTAGATGTCTGAAATCTCTTTAGTTTATTGTTTCTTATCTTGTGGCAGAGAGCAGCTGTTAAAACTTTTCTCCTGGGCACATAACTGGACTACATTTCCAGCATCCCTTACAGATGGGTGTGGCCATGTGACTGAGACTGGCCAATGGGATGCTAGTGGAAGTGGTATATTCTTGTCCATTCGTCTACTCTTTCTCCTTTTCTTATACCTTTGAGATGCAGAGTATAGGGGCACCTGGGTATCACCTGGGAGCTTGTTAAGAATGCAAAATCTTTAACCCCCTCCTACGTGTAGGGAATCAGAATCTGCATTTTACCAAGATCTCCAGGCGATACATATGCTCATTAACATTTGAGAAACATTGCCCATAGAGATCACAGAGCCACAAGATGGAAGGATCTTGGGTCCCTGCCTTGTGGCTTAGAGGAGAGCCATCCAGGAGAGTTGCCTTTTGGAGCAGCCTGTTTAGATTGGCACATAAACAGGAAGTCAAATTGTATCATGTTGAAGTCACTGAAATTTAGGAGTTGTTTGTTATAGCAATTAGTCATCCCTGGATAGTATACTTACAAAGTATTTAAACAATGCCATGTACCTATAATGTATTTCCTTCTTACCAATAACTTCTGTCAACAAAAATGATCATATCATACCCCTAATGTCCAAAATGTGTAATAAAGACTTATAAATGGCATTAGTGAAGCCTTATGGACAATTTTAAGAAATCACCAACATTAGAAAAGATTGCCTGGCAAATTTGCATTCACCCTATGTATGCTCTCTAAATTTTCCCAGCTCCCTCACTTTTTTGTCTTTTTTTCCAATGGCCTCCTTCACTTTTCGGTAGCAGCAGGATTAAGAAGTGAAAACTACCATTGGTCCTGTGAATGAGTAAGGTCACTGATTTGCAAAATCCCTATGAGAACCTAATTTTAAAAAGATACAGAGCTAAGCATGTAAGTTTTTATCTCTCTTAACTCTGTTATTTTATTGTCATTTGGCTATGATTTATTTAGGTCAACATTGATTTTTACAGCTTAAACAGCCCAAATGATCAAAATATCTATTTGTTATCCCAAGGAGTGCAATTATTTACATATTTACCTATTCATCCATTCATTCTTAGTATACAGAACAGCCCAATCAGGAACAATCTGTAGTATTTATGATAGGTACAGAAAAGCCCTTAAAGATCAGCCCTTAAAGATCAGCCTCTCAGGTGTTAACAGGAGAGATTTGCTGATTTATGTTTCTCCTATGGCTCTGGAGATACAGGGTATTAACTAGATGAACGAGTTATTTGGTGTGCATTTGTATGTCTCAGGGTGCATGCTGTCTCCAATAATTGCTGTCTATGTTGGATTGGGCAGAGCCTCTATCTTAAAACGTTCATCAGAATTCTCTGTATTGAGACACTTTAAGAAACCTAGGTTATTTTTGCTTATGGGTTTAAATTGTTCATGGAACTAAATTATTACATGACCAGTATGTCTAAGCCTCACCATTTTCTTTAATTACACACATATCTATGCATACACACACATATATGCACATATGCTGAAAAGGAAAAAAGAAAAGCTGAAGGTATTTTCTCATGCATTGCATGTGTACTTATGCACACACACACAAGATGCACATGTATACATGTATAGACGTGCATGAACACACAAATCCCATCAACTTTTTTTCAGCTAGTCATTGTAGACAGGAAGACAACTTTTATTTGCTGCAAAAATTCAAGCAGAAGAACGTCATATGCAAGAACTACTAGCCTAGTGGTAGAGAAGACAGGATTATTTGAAGCCCCTTTTAGTCAGTCTATACTAGCAATAGACCAGTGTTTCTCAACTTGGGGGTGTCCTCAAGGTGTTGAAAAGATTAGGTACCACAGTCATGGAGGTTCTACCAAATTATAACTTTCCTTCACTTCTCACCTAAAATATCTTGAGGGTGATCTGTGCTCAGATTTGTTTTAAGGGGTGGGGGAATATTCACCTTCTGAAGTAAAAGGAGAAAGAACAATTTGTCCTCTGTCTGTCTTCTATGATAAAACTTCCTAGCCTGACAGCACAACTGGACTTAGCTTTGTTGTCTTTAGTGGTAGAGCAGAGGAATAAGTATTCTGCAAAGTGTGAGTTCAGTTAGCCTGATCTTTCCTGTTGAAACCTGGATTATAAGTGTTTTATGTGCATTTTATCATTGAACCCTTACAACGACCCTATGAGATAGGTAGTAGTGGTATACTGTTTTGCAGAGGAGGTAACTGAGACACAGAAATTAGGTGATTTGCCCAGCATCTCTTGGGATTCTAACCCAGGCCATCTGGCTCCAGAAGCTGAGCTCTTAACCACACTGCTCTCCTGCAGGGTTGATTTGCTTGTCATGCCTTGTGGTCATTCCCTAAGGTGTGGCATTTTGTGATCCAGGATCTGGCTAACTCATTTAAATATGAAAGTTTCACAAAGATTTAGGCTGCTCAGGGATGCAAAAATGGCTCCTTGGCAGGGTGGAGCTTCCAAGGAAATAAATTTCATTCCCTTCCTAATGGGCTGCGCTAGTTTGCAAAAATCAAGAACTGTGATGATTTAAGATGCATCTGAACTCTTTTAAATTTCCATAGAACCTCACTCAGCAGTCCTTTTGAGATGATGTCATAGTTCTTTTGTGTAATCTAGTAATGCCTTTTAGAGGAGGAAGGCAATGAATTTTACAAATGTTACCTTATCCTTACAGCACCCTTGAGGCTTAGTAAGTGGTATTAGTTACTGTTTGGGGGACTATCAAAATTAGGTTGTGGTTTTTAATGTTTATTTTTATAGCAATGAGAAGTAGTACACACACACACATGCGTACACACTTACATGCATATTTGTAAACGTGTTACGTGTATTATCATATACATGTAGACATCCTCCCCCCAGCATTGATGCATGTAATTCAGGTGGTATTTTGTTGACTCCCTCCTCATATTTTACATCCACAACTAATTGTGATGCTTATTGCACTTCAAGATGTTAATCTTTTAGAATACGTGAGAAGTGAGCAATTTGGCATTAGATCTAGCACTATGTCCTCAAGCTCTTTCACATGCTCACTGGATTTTTATTAAGTGCCAACTGTGTGCCAGGCACTGGCATTACAACAGTGACTAAAACAGAGTCATTCCACTTGAGGACCTGGATGTTTAGTTAGGAAGCTAGAGAGAAAACACATACATCCTCTGTCAGGTGAGTGTAAGTGCCTGAGCTATGGTGACGTTTCAGCAGAGGACTGCACGAGCTCTCCCAGGCTTTTGTTGCTCTAAAGCAGGAGTTCTGAACCAGGGGTGAGTTTGCCGTAACTGGAGATATTTTTCTGCCCTACCTGGAGCGGGCAGCTGCCAGGATTTCCCATTCGTAGGGATTAGAGGGGATCCTCAGGCCACCTGTAAAGAGGAAAATACCCTCTTAGATTTGTGGGGCCACAACCTCTTAGGCTGTGCCCAGAACATGCCGGCAGACCCCTTTCCTGCTGGGGGTTTTGTAAAATCTAGGAACATCTTTGGTGGTCATGCTTCGGGGAAGGATGGTGCTCGCATCTAGCATGTGAGACTGAGTGCTGCTAACATCCTGCAATATACAGGGCAGCTGCCTGCAACAGAATGATCTGGCTCAGAATGTCAGGAGTGCCAAAGTGGAGAAATCTCTAGATTTCTTCCCAGGGGTTCAGGCGACTTTCTTAGGTAGGTGTGGAAAGGTAAACTTGACTCCCTTTTGGCATGGCCCGTTTTTCTGGCCCATGAGAGCCGGTGCTGTGGCCAGTCGCGGTGACAGAATGGTTTTCTGCAGGGCATCCGTGATCACGGCAGGATCGGGATGCCATCTTCATGCTTTGAGTTGCCAAGAACATTCACCAATAAAATGTGCGTTTGGGGAGACAGCTGTCATGACCCAACCCATTTTCCCATGACACATGCTTTTTCAGTTTCTCTCCAATAACCTCACCTCTTGAATGGGTGAGGGACATTTCCACAAGGGCTGTCTATCTGGGCTTTGGGCCTGTCTCATGAATTTCATTTAAAAATACTCAATGTCCCTGAGATCTTTGGATCAAAATAACATAGTGGAACCTTTCTGTCTCCTCCTCTCTTTAGGGCTGTGGCGCCAACAGAAGATGAAAGCTTTATTTCTTTTTCAAAAGTACTTTATATTTCTTTATTTTGTATCCTCTTGATAATTGATCCTCAGCTGCCAGTATTTCCCATTCAGAGTGATTTGAGAGGATGCCCAGGTCACCTGTGAAGAGGAAAATGCCCTCTTGGAATAGGGCCACAGTCTCTTCTGCTGTGCCTGGAACATACTGGCAGGGCCCTTTCCTGCTCTGAGTATGGAGTAAGGGGCAAGCAGCAGCATGGTGGCTTCTCCCTGGAGAAGCAGCTTCAGCTCCTTGTGCTCCTGCACCCTGTGCTTTATGGAGGTCAGACCACATGGCATTTTTTTTTTTTTGAGACAATTTCCCTCTTGTTGCCCAGGCTGGAGTGCAAAGGTGCGATCTCGGCTCACCACAACCTCCGCTTCCTGGATTCAAGTGATTCTCCTGCCTCAGCTTCCTGAGTAGCTGGGATTACAGGCATGTGCCACTATGCCTAATTTTGTATTTTTAGTAGAGCTGGAGTTTTCTCCATGTTGGTCAGGCTGATCTTGAACTCCCGACCTCAGATGATCCGCCTGCCTTGGCCTCCCAAAGTGCTGGGATTACAGGCACAAGCCACCATGCCCGGCGACCACGTGGGATTTTAAGCAGTCAGATGCCGAACCAAATGCAGTGCTTGGGAGGTGGCTCTGAGCCTCTCAGCCACAAGGCAGGGGGAGCTCAAGGATGTTTTAGGAGTAAGCCTGACAAAAGGGTGTCAAAAAAATTGTTTTTCTTTGAATCTCCCTAGAATATCTCAGTCATTCTCCTCTTGTGGGGGTCCTAGAAAGGCCACTTCCTATCCCAATATCCAGCTAGCCCTGAAGTGGACCCAGTCAGAGTGCATGGACTGTAATACAAGGCTTATATCTTGGTTGTTTTCACCTCCTGCAAGCCAGGAGCCTCCCCAAATGCCCACAGATTGGAAGGGACTTGGTGCCAGGATATGACTTCAGGTGACTCACCCACCTGTCAGAGCCAATCAACCATGGAACAGCATGGCTGTCAGTCTGAGGTGGCAGTGATGTCAGGAGGTGGCAGTTTCAGCAGCTGGTAGCCCTCACAGATGCCCTTGTGGAGAATGAACCTATCAAGCATTTTCCCTACTGGCTATAAAATGGAAAAGGATGCAAGACATTGAATTGTTGCATGGGGAGGAAAGTAGTCAGGGTGGTTGCCTGAGCCACTAGGTCCCAGACAGGCCTGTTCTCCATGGAATCCATTAAGGGACTGATTTACCTGTCTTGGAGCTCCTCCACATTGCAGTGGAAGAACTGTTCCTAGTGTCATGCAATGGCCAGTCACCCTGCAGAACTTCTTTGTTACTACAGTCATTAAAAGTTTTCCTGGCAGTTTTTCTGTTTTGACCAAGAGTCTTTCCTTCAAAAATCATTCTCTCCATTCTCTCAGAACCCTGGATAATTCTCTCCTTCTGTTTTTCATTTGCATACTATGTACCTGGAACTCTCCTATTCTGGTTAAGTATTCCACCATAAGAGAGAGGAAGCAAAATAAGACAACAGAGGATATGCCTCAGCATATCCTCTAAAATTCTAAAGTTCTGTGACTTTTAGAATTTTCAGTTAGTGATGCTAATGTTTCATAGCCTGCATGCCAATAATTAACTTTTCTTTCCACTGAAGACAAAGCAGCGTGGTCGTAACCCATCTATACTGACTTGCTTCCTTCATGCATGCATTCATCAGACCTTAATGGAGTGTATGTTACGTTCTAGGAATGGGGCTGGGCTGACCCTCTGGGAAATGCCAAGATGAAATTCCTCCTCTCAAGTTAAGTTTTTGTGGAATGGCGAAGATCAATCATTGGCTTAGGAGATTGTAAACTCTCCTGGAACACAGTGGTTTAGGATGAAACAAAGTAGTGCACAAATGAGCGCTCTCATCAGTGAGACTACATTAGAAGTTCCTCAAAGGTGGGGACTGTGCTGAGTGTCATGAGACTGCTAGGATCAGCACAGTGCCCGGTGGCTGGTATGTGCTTTCTAAGTATCAGCTGAAATGCTACAGCAGCCTGCCAAGTGGGGAGAGGAAAGGGAGGGAGGGAGAGAGGGGACAGGACTGAGGAAACGGACCTAGAATATGGGCAGTGCTGGTCTCCCACTCGCGGCCCACGTGGCTTGGGTGAATGTCAGCTGTCACCAAGAGATGCCCTTCCTTGCTCCCCTAGTTCACCGCCAGGCTCCTCTTCATCTCAGAGCTTACTGGAAGGACATGGAATCCTCTGGAGGGAGCTCTCCATTGAAAACAGACAATGAATTCCAAGTGGCAAATCCCATAGGTGGCCCTGAGTCCCTGTGTAGATTTTTCCAGTCCACCCCTTAGTTAAGTAAGGCAAAATAACAGTGACATAAGTCCATCGTTTTGAAGCAGGTTTTTGGGAAGAGGAGGAAAGCATGAGTTTTGGAGAACTATATTTGTGGAACCCAAGAAAGTGATACATTGTCCCTCCTCCCACCCCTCATGGGGAGAGATGATGTGGGGCATACTTCCCCATATGCTCTGGGGGTCTCTACAGGAAGGGGAGGTTGGGATTTTGCTCCTTGAGTTTGGTGAGGATAGGACCTACAGACCTGCTCTGGTGCCTTCAGAGCAAGGGGAAAAGACCACAGAAACATACCACCAAAAGGGATGTGGATTTCAGATGGCATGCAGAGCCTGGTGAGGGCACGGCTGTGCACCACTGTGCTGTGCCATTTCCTCTAACATCCCTTTGCCCACATACAGAAGACACTCCCCCTTCAGAGAGCCGAGAGCAAGCTTAAGTCTTCTAGGAGTCCAGACGGCTTGGAAGTGAGAGAGTAAGCTGGGAAAGAGTGAACTTAGGTCTGTGAACAGTGATGAGTTCATGAAAATACTTGAATCTGCCTGAATAGAAAGATTATTTTCATCCTGGAGATGTTGATTTTAAACAGGAAGAGGCTGAAAATATAAAGTCCACTCATCTGTCTCCACGAACTTTTACACATACACAACATGTGCACAGACACACTCACCCATGTAATGTTCACTTAGGTCAAGATACAGATGATCCCACCACCCCAGAAGGATCTCTTGTGCCCCTTTCCAATTTATCCCGAAGATAACTATTATTCTGACTTCTGTCACCATCAACCAGTTTTGCCTGTTCTTTAACTTAACACAAATGAAATATCATATGTATTTTTTTTGCATCTGACCTTACTCTCCTCAGTGTAACGTTTATGAAATTGATCCAAGATTTTGCATGTAGCAGTTATTTTATTTTTTCATGCTGTGTATAATTCCACAGCACGAATAAACCACAATTTGTTTATCCATCTGCCTGTTGATAGAAATTTGAGTTGTTTCTAATTTTTGCCTTTTTCAAATGAAACTGCTGTGAACATCTTGTGCATGTCTGTTGGGGGACATAGACACCCATGTCTCTCAGTTGGATATCTAAGATTTGAACTGTAGATTCCATAGGCCACATATAGGTAAGCCTATTTGTACTTGATTTGTTCTAGTCTTCTGCCCACAACAAAGGTAGTAAACAGGTTGTCTGAGAGCAGGGAGGCTGAAAATCCTCTCTTGTGAGCAGGGTAAGTAGATGGCTTATGCCAGGGTAGAAAGACGAGATGCTGGAGAAATCCCGGGGGAAGTGTGGTGTGAATCTAACCAGAGATTAGGGAAGACTCATTAAGAATAACTGTTTGCTACATGTAGGTCCAGGGAAAGCTGGCATGGGAATAATGATTAAAAAGACCCAAGTAAAAGGGCAGAGAGGTAGATTGAAGAAATGGAAAGATTTTCGGTCAGCTTTCTAGTTTTGTCCTTTAGCACAATACAAAATAATTGGCTGTGGGTATGTTACAGGATCTCTTAAGCTGTACAGAGTAATTCCTAAATGGCCTTTGAGCTTTCATCATCTCATAATTGCATCAATAATGGCTTAGTTGTGAATGACCAATTCTAGTAACAAGAGAAAATCACGTGGAGATTACTGAGAAAAGCCCAGTTACTTCATGCTGTTATCTTAACATCTGCAACTGCACGTCAGGAGATTATGAAAATGTATTCTTACGGTTTTCCTTATTTGACCAGTCTAGCCATGTGCCATTGATCCTTCAAGGGTAGCAGTTGAGCCTTCCCCCCCCC
>PVKP010043020.1:0-17591 GCA_004027715.1 Plecturocebus donacophilus
GCAACAAAAATTTGTCGGAAAGTGCGGCGTCCACTCATTCTCTGCGCTTTCACTGGGAGCTACATTCCTGAGCTGTTGCTAATCGGCCATCTTGGATCTCTCTATTTTGCAGTCTTCAGTGTTTTCATGCTTGGATTTTAATACCCCTATCTTTTAAGTGACTAATGATTTTCATAGTAATTAAACACTCAGTTGTTACTATTATGTTATTGACAAAATAAATATTATTAGAAACAATCTAATACATAAAGCCACTTAACATGATCATTAAGATTTATGGATTGATACCTTTTTCACATTACTATTTAAAATTATATGCTTATAATTAAAATTATTGTCAATATAAATAAATATAATATTTATAACAGTTTTTCTGTATTGATGTATTTGGTGTAATTAAAATCCATGAAATGCTTCATATTTTTGATTGATTTTTATATTACACAGAGTCAATTTGAAATATGATCTACCATATTTCCTTTTCCTCATCTTTATTTTGGCTAACACTGCTCAGAAAGATAAATATTAAATTGATTTTTATCCTCTTTATTAACATTCTGAATTTATAATCTTGATCCCAAATCCCCCAAATATGACAGTATTGCCTACACTCCAGGAAAATACAAACAGCCACATACCTCAAAAATATTTTTACAAAGTCAACATCTTCCTTATAGAAAGGCATAGTGGTGGCAAGAAGATAATTACATGTGAAAGAAATGATGTAGCTTAACTTGAATAGAATGGGGGGTTATGGCAGGTGGTGATAGAAATACATGAAGAACCACATGAAATTGATTTTAAAAAAATTTTAAGTAATGCAGAATTGAGAGGAGTGACTAGAAGAAAAAAGATGAGGAAGTAAAGAAGAAAAAAGAGAGGCCAAACTGTAAGCAGAACAATAAGTTAGCTAAAAAATTAATTCTACTGTCCCCAACATCCACCCCTACAATTCCTATCCTCCTGTCCTGCTCGACTTTTATTATAGCATCTGTCACTATATAACATACATTTGAGTTGTTTTCTATATTATATGACTCTGAACTTTAGAAAATAAGCTCCATGAGTGTTAGAATTTTTGTCAGAGTGTAGCTCCAGCTATATAGCCCTTATTAAACAGTTCCTTGAACAAGTTTGTTTAATTAATTAATTAATTAATTAATATAAGGCAACAAGGAAGAAAATATATACTGTCTCTGTCCAGTGGGGGTTGCAGTCTAGCACAGAAAATATTCTCATCATATTCCTGTTGAATATGAGTGAGCAGATGTCAATTTTCAGAACAATGTCTAGGGCACAATAAAGACTACATAAGTGTTTACTATCAGTATTATAAGCCTCAAACTATCATCAGTGTCATCATTATTATGATTATAACTAAATTTATTGAGTACATATACTGTGGAAGTAGTTCCAGCAACAACCCTGTAAAAGAGCAGTTTATAGTGTCTTTCTTTCTTGACAAGCAAATTGAAATTTAGAGAATTTCAATGACTTCTAAGGAAACAGAGCTAGTGTGCTACAAAGTTTAAATGCATATTTAAAATGCAAAGTTTAAAATGCATATTTTAAACTCCCTGCATGTAGTGCTTAAAATTTTTCAATAAACTAGGCTGACTTGCCGTTAAGGGTGACATAGAAATGTTTTAACTTACTAATAAAATACTATATGTAATACATAGACATGAATTTGTTTTTAAGTTGTATCAATTGTGCCATGGATGTGAAATGTAATCCAGTGAAGTTCTTAAAATGTAGTTTGTGAAATGAGATCTAAATATATTGTTTGTAATGAGATTTAGTAGATTAAATATATTGTTGTATAAAAATATAATATGTGCATTTATAAATCTTGGTGAGAATTTGATTTGATTAATATTTTTCAAAAACCAAGAAGAAATATGATTTCTTGCCTTCAGGAACTTGCATTACTTATCTATGCATTTATCCTATAAATAAGAATTTATTAAATTCCTAGAATGCATTCTGAATTTTGGAAATAAGAAGAAAACATAAACTTCCATCTCAAGGAATTAGTAGTGGGAGGGAGAGAAGTAAAGAGATGATTACTCTGCAGTTTGGTAAGGGCTATGAATCTATGCATTTATCCTATAAATAAGAATTTATTAAATTCCTAGAATGCATTCTGAATTTTGGAAATAAGAAGAAAACATAAACTTCCATCTCAAGGAATTAGTAGTGGGAGGGAGAGAAGTAAAGAGATGATTACTCTGCAGTTTGGTAAGGGCTATGACTGAGGTATGAACAGAGTGCAATAGGAGAACTGGCTTTCTTTTTAGAAAAGGTAACGATAAGTTGAGGATTTTAAAAAGCCAAACAAATGAAAGGGAACAAATCTTCTTTGAAACTAAACAAAACTGTACTATTACATGCAATATACTACAAGTTTGTACTTTGTTAGATTGTGTTGCAAATATATGCATCTTGAAAACTGCAGACCAGTTATAAAGCTTCTACAAATATTTTACAAATATTTATCTGATCTTAATGATTTCAGATGAGGTGTATGCCCACCAGATAGTCATTAACTCCTGAGAGGTAAAAATCTTTTGCATTTTACCCTGTGGTATAATTCTTGATACTTATTTTCTCTAGTAGACTGTAAATTTATTGAGGATGAATATTAGCTTCATTTTCCCCCTTTTTGTTTTTGAGTTGTTACTGTTTTTATTACAGGGTCTAAACAAAGAAGTTATTCAGTGAGTGAATGAAAGAAAAATGAACTGTATTACTCAGTGATACAAAATAAAGGTGTAATCTGAGCCTAGATGTTAATAAAAATTTACAGAAAAATTATGTATTTAGCAAGGTCTATCAGAAGACATAAAAATGCCCCGTAGTTGTATGTTCAGAATATTATTTATGCCACAGCAAGACGATGGTCGATAGCATCTTTCTGAATGGTCAGTTCCTATGATTTCAGAAAATATTTCTTGTAACACCATGTAAACACTGACTCTGGCAGAAAGTTAAACATTTACTCTGCTTTTTAGCTTTTCTTGTTTGAAAAAGAATTACCATTTAAAAATAAGGATAAAAAGATTATTATAATATTTTATGAAATATATTTTTTTTGAGTTGGAGTTTCACTCTTGTTGCTGAGGCTGGAGTGCAATGGCCCAATCTTGGCTCACCGAAACATCTGCCTCCCATGTTCAAGTGATTCTGCTGCCTCAGTCCTCTTTCCCGAGTAGCTGGAATTGCAGACATGCACTACCACGCCTGGCTAATTTTGTATTTTTAGTAGTGATGGGGTTTCCCCATGTTGGTCAGGCTGGTCTTGAACTCCTGACCTCAGGTAATCTGCTCACCTTGGCCTCCCAAAGTGCTGAGATTACAGGCATGAGTCACTGCACTTGACCATTAAAGATTTTTAGTGCCTCTTCAGTCATGTTTATATATCATTATGGCAGCTAAATATTTAAATGACTTAAGCTCTCTCTCTCTCTCTCTCATATATTCAATGTAAAACTGAATTATTTCAATGTTATAGTTATAATGCATATGGTAAGAAAATTTTAAAATATGCTTTGGATTGAATTTTTTTATTGCCATATTGGCCCCAGAGGAGTACCTCTATGATTCAAAGGAAAAGTGTCAAATATTAGGGACAAGTGCCACAAAACAGAAATCTACATCATCCTGGAAACTGTTCAGGTGACTACAAGTGGATATATGGAATGTAAAATGTGAGTGAACATTTTAAATAATTCAGTTTTTGTCATTTACATTTGAGATATTATAGTTTGTGACAGCCTTACTGTAATGCTAATTCTATAGCAAATTAGTTGATTTTAAATTCCTTTCAATATTTTCCTTCTGTTAAGCTTAATATTTTATTTGTTTATAATGTAGTTTAAAAGTAGGGTTGCATTGTGCAGAATCATAAAGCTTTGCCCCTTATACATACAGGCGGTGGATTCTGTAGCCTACATGAAGAATGATAAAGCAATGGTTACCCTTCATGTCATTAATCTGGTTTATTCAAGATTGCATTCTATCTACACCACAAGTTGTGGCTTCAAAAAATTGCTTAAGCATTTACATTTTGCAAACATGCTCATGGAATTTTTATTACCTACATGTCCCTGTGCTGTGACTAGGCAAATGACATTCTATCATACATCACAGACTGTTACACTGAATCAAAAACATTTCTGATTCAGAAGTCTCAAGACTTTTAAATATTTGTGTTTAAAGACATGAGATGAATACATTGTTTTTTTATTCATCTCTATGAAATTCTGGTTCAGGCTAAAATGTGTTAACTAATTATGTATTAGCCAATGTTTTTGACAGTGCAATAATGATTCTTATTTGTCTTTACCTAAGACAAAGCAGAAATTGTATCAGATATCCTGAGCCTTTCTGTGTGGCAGACATCATCTGAAAGAAAGCCAATAAGCCGAACACCAAAAATTACAAGGTGGTGATGATCGTTTCATTGTACATAATCCTAGCAAATACATCTCACTCCATTTCATCATATAGATGTTTTTATAACTTTTAACAAAGATATTTAAATGGTTATTCTGTACCATTTATCTTGTATATGGATGTCATGGTTGTCTTCATGATTCTAAATAATTAAAAAGTTAAAAAGTTCAATAAAATGTGGCACCATGGCAGCATGTGTAACTCAACAAACCTATGACCCTCTCTTTAAAATAGAGTCAGTGTATAGATTTTGTGCATGGGTGTGTGTGCTCATGTGTGTCTGTGTGTGTCTGTGTGTGTACATATAATGCCGCTAATCATTTCAAAGTTTAAACAGGTATTATCTTGATAAAGTTATTTAATCATTTAATTTCCATAGGCACCAGTGGTCTATTTTATTTAGCAAGATGGTTGGAGCACCTGAGTACTCAAAAGTCTTCTCCCTTTAATAATAACAAACATTTGACTGGGTTCAGTGGTGCACGCCAGTAATCCCTGTACTTTGGAAGGCTGAGGCAGGAGGATCATGAGGTCAGGAGTTCCAGATCATCCTGGCCAACACTATGAAATCCAATCTCTACTAAAAATATAAAAAATTAGCCAGGCATGGTGGCAGGTGACTGTTGTCCCAGCTACTCAGGAGGTTGAGGCAGGATAATCTCTTGAACCTGAGGTGGAGGTGGCAGTGAGCTGAGATTGTGCCATTGCACTCCAGCCTGGTGACAGAGCAAGAAGCCATCCACGCACACACACACAAAATGGAAAGAAATAAAAATTGTATAATTGCATTATATCATCACTGTATATTTTCCTGGACTTTTTGTAAATAAAGAGATTCTTCAGTCTTCAGCATTTCATTTTAAAATTTTTCATCAGAGTCACAAAGTGCTATTAAGAAAAAAAAGTCCTTTTATTTAAAGCACTAAAAAAAATTTATGGCAGATAAAATTGGTCTATAATGATCTGGATGAAGGTTTTGTTATCTAAAGGCTAGCTTTTCCCAGTGAAATAGCTCTGGAATATTCCTTTTGTTAAGTCAGATTGCGCTGGCATGAATGATCAATGTTTAAAGACACTTTTCTAGTGTTTATACCATTTGGAGAATAATTAATTTCAATGAGATTTCCTTCAGTGTTAAATAGTTTTAAGTTACAGAATAGTGGCATGACCTCAAGACCTGATTGTACCAGGACTTTTTCTGATATTTTCCCTGAAATATAAAGATTTTTTTCCTGAGTTTTATTTCCTTCTTAGCACATAAAGCAGTATTACAACAAGCATTTTACACTCAATATTGAATTTTTGTATCAAAACATTGACTTAAATATCATGTTTACATTAAAGTAAATGTGGAAAACAGACTATCAGTTCTTAAAATTATTGTATTTTACAAGAATATTACAGAGTTAAGTAAACTTCACACATCAAATAATCTAGGTTTCTCATCACACAGATAACAGAAAGAGATGCAAAAATGAATAAAAACAGATGCCCACAGTCTCTCAGTGAGGTAGTAGTGACATTGATAATATGCCTTTTTTCATCCCAGTCCAGTGATCTTACTAGCTCATCAGTCTGCTTCACTTTCAGTGGAAATTGGTTCCAGTGGATTAATTTTCAAATGAATACTTGCATTATGGATGGCAGGTGGAGGGCTTGGGATGTCAAAACAAGGTTACAAACTAGGTAAACAGAACAAGATTGCAGAGTTGTTCCTATCAAAATAAATGAGCTGCTCTCCTGATTCCTGTGGGAAAGGCTGTTTCAATGAAACCAAAACTTCAAGTCAGCAAAGAAAAACCTATCAACTAAAGGCAAACCATTGCATACTTGCATATTTGGACAGGATTATTTAAGGAACATAGTAAAACATCTGGAGTGATTTTATTTAAAAAAATTGTCACGTATGTTATAGTCTAATTTGCTTATCACATAAATACATTTCAACAAATAACTCAAATAATATATCAGCATATCCACTTGCTGGAATCTAGGGAAAGTTAATTAATTTATTCCTATTTAATATGCTATTGCATATAAATACACATACACATAAATACCATACACGAGTTTCAGTCTCAATTACAGAAAATGATTTTGAACAATAGATTTAAGTCTAACATTCAGGATATCGACTAAATTAGAACTTTCAAAGTGCAGGATAAATAATAAATCAATAAAACATAAATACAATAAATGCAATAATAAGTAAAATATAGAATGAATGCTTCATTTTTATGAAATATATTTTCATAAAATTTTCATAAATATATTTGGAAATGAAAAATGTACATTTTCATAAATTTTTGCATTTAGCTGCTGTGAAATCATAATTTTCAAAAAAGTGTTAGAACACTTCTGACTGTAAATTCACTGACATTTTTATATAAGAAAATCACGTTTTATTAAAAAATTACCTTTATTGAAACTTTATAACTTAAAGTTTTCTTTAGATACTGACCAATTATGAATTAGTTTATTGAAACTTGTCTGACCAGAAAAATATCAAATAAAGTAAAAAGAGAGTGAACTTCAAATTTAAACAGCTCTAGTTATGAACTCAGCCTAAGCTACTATGTCAAATTTCTTAATCTTGTTAATTCTTGGTTAAACATATCTAACTGGAACAGTTTTATTTATTTATTTTTTATTTTTTCATATATATATTATCACACTTTAGGTGCTGGGGTACATGTGAAGAACATGCAGCATTTTGCATAGGTACATACATGGCAATGTGGTTTGCTGCCTCCATCCCCATCGCCTATATCTGGTATTACTTCCCATATTATCACTCCCCAACTCCCTACCCCCCACTATCCCTCCATTTGTCCGCCCCCACAGACCTCAGTGTATGATGCTCCCCGCCTGTGTCCATGTGTTCTCATTGTTCAACACCCACCTATGAGTGAGAACACGAGGTGTTTGATTTTCTGTTCTTGTGTCAGTTTGCTGAGAATGATGGTTTCCAGTTTCATTCATGTCCCTACAAAGTACACAACCTCATCGTTTTTTATAGCTGCATAGCTTTCCATGGTGTATATGTCCCAAAATTTCCCTGTCCAGTCTATCATCAATGGGCATTTGGGTTGGTTCCCAATCTTTGCTATTGTAAAGAATGCTGCAGTGAACATATGTGCGCATGTGTCTTTATAAAAGAATGATTTATAATCCTTTGGATATATACCCAGTAATGGGATTGCTGGGTCAAATGGAATTTGACCTATTTCTAGGTCCTTGAGGTTTACCACACTGTCTTCCACAATGGTTGAACTAACTTACACTCCCATCAACAATGTAAAAGTGTTCCTTTTTCTCCACATTCTCTCTGGCATCTGTTGTCTCCAGAATTATTAATGATTGCCATTCTAACTGGCATGAGCTGGTATCTCAATGTGGTTTTGATTTGCATTTCTCTAATGACCAGTGATAATGAGCATTTTTTCACATGTTCATTGGCCTCATATAAGTCTTCTTTTGAAAAGTGTCTGTTCATATTCTTCGCCCACTTTTGAATGGATTTGTTTTTTTTCTCATAAATCTGTTTTAGTTATTTGTAGATTCTCGATATACGTCCTTTGTCAGATGGGTAGATTGCAAAAATTTTTCCCATTCTGTTGATTACTGGTTCACTCTAATGATTGTTTCTTTTGCTGTGCAGAAGCTCTGGAGGTTAAAAATATCTCATTTGTTTATTTTGGCTTTTGTTGCCAATGCTTTTGGTGTTTTAGTCATGAAGCCCTTGCCCATGTCTATGTCCTGAATTGTTTTTCCTAGGTTTTCTTCTATGGTTTTTATGGTATTAGGTCTTATGTTTAAGTCTTAAATCCACCTGAAGTTAATTTTAGTGTAAGGTGCCAGGAAGGGGTCCAGTTTCTGCTTTCTGCACATGGCTAGCCAGTTTTTCCAACACCATTTATTAAACAGGGAATCCTTTCCCCATTGCTTCTTTTTGTCAGGTTTGTCAAAGATCAGATGATTTTAGATGTGTGGTGGTGCCTCCAAGGCCTCTGTTCTGTTCTATTGGTCTATATCTCTGTTTTGATACTAGTGCCTTTCTGTTTTGATTACTGTAGCCTTGTAGTATACTTTGAAGTCAGGTAGCATGATGCCTCCAGATTTGTTCCTTTTACTTAGAATTGACTTGGCTATGTGGGTTCTCTTTTGGTTCCATATGAAGTTTAAGGTGTTTTTTTTCAGTTCTGTGAAGAAGGTCATTGGTAGCTTGATGGGGATAGCATTGAACCTATAAATCTTTGGGCAGTATAGCCATTTTCATGATATTGATTCTTCCTAACCATGAGCATGGAATGTTTCTGCATTTGTTTGTGTCCTCTCTTATTTCCTTGAGCAGTGGTTTGTAGTTCTCCTTGAAGAGGTCCTTTACATCCTTTGTTAGTTGTATTCCTAGGTATTTTATTATCTTCGCAGCAATTGTGAATGGTAGTTCGTTCTTGATTTGGCTCTCTTTAAGTCTGTTATTGGTGTATAGGAATGATTGTGATTTTTGCACACTGATTTTGTATCCTGAGACTTTGCTGAAGTTGCTTATCAGATTCAGGAGATTTTGGGCTGAGACAATGGAGTCTTCTAAATATATAACCATGTCATCTGCAAGTAGAGACAATTTGATTTCCTCCTTTCCTAACTGAATACATTTTATTTCTTTTTCTTGCCTGATTGCTCTGGCTAGAACTTTGAATATTATATTGAATAGGAGTGGTGAGAGAGGGCGTCCTTGTCTAGTGCCATATTTCAAAGGGAATGCTTCCAGATTTTACCCATTCAGTATGATATTGGCTGTGGGTTTGTCGTAAATAGCTTTTATTATTTTGAGATACGTTCTATCGATATGTACTTTATTGACAGTTTTTATCATAAAGGGCTGTTGAATTTTGCCAAAGGCCTTCTCTGCATCTATTGAGATAATCCTGTGGTTTGTCTTTGGTTCTGTTTAAAACACACCGACTGGCAAATTGTATAAAATGTCAAAACCCATCTGTGTGCTGTATCCAGGAAACCTGTCTCACATGCAAGGATACACATAGACTCAAAATAAAGGAATGGAGAAAGATTTAACAAGCAAATTGAGAGCAAAAAAAAAAAAAGCAAGAGTAGCAATCCTAGTCTCTGATAAAATAGACTTTAAATCAACAAAGATCAAAAGAGACAAAGAAGGGCATTACATAATGGTAAAAGGAGCAACACAGAAGAGCTAATGGTCCTAAATATATATGCACCCAACACAGGAGCACCCAGATACATAAAGCAAGTTCTTAATGACTTACAAAGAGACTTAGACTCCCACACAATATTAGTGGGAGACTTTAACACTCCACTGTCAATATTAGAAAGCTCAACAAGACAGAAAATTAACAAGGATATCCAGGACTCGAACTCAGACCTGGACCAAATAAACCTAATAGACATTTACAGAACTCTCTGCCCCAAATCCACAGAATATACATTCTTCTCAGCCCCACATCATACCTACTCTAAAACTGACCACATAATTGAAATAAATCACTCCTCAGCAAATGCAAAAGAAGAGAAATCATAACAGTCTCTCAGACCACAGTGCAATCAAATTAGAACTCAGAATTAAGAAACTAACTCAGAACCGCACAGCTTCATGGTAACTGAACAACTGGTTCTTGAATGTTGACTGGATAAACAACAAAAAGGCAGAAATAAGTATGTACTTCAAAACCAATGAGAATGAAGACATAACGTACCAGAATCTCTGGGACACATTTAATGAAGTGTCTAGAGGAAAATTTATAGCAATAAATGCCCACATGAGAAGCAAAGAAAGGTCTAAAATTGACACCCTATCATCAAAACTGAAAGAGCTACAGGTGCAAGATCAAAGAAAAAACAAAACAAAACAAAACAAAACTCAAAAGCTAGCAGAAGACAAGAAATAACTAAGATCAGAGCAGAACTGAAGGAGTTGGAGACACAAAAAAACCCTTCAAAAAAATCAATAAATCCAGGAGCTGATTTTTTTGAAAAGATTAACAAAATTGACAGACCACAAATCAGATTAAAAAAGAAAAGAGGAAAGAATCAAATAGATGCAATAAAAAATGATAAATGAGATATCACCACAGATTCCACAGAAATACAAACCACCATCAGAGATTACTACAAACAACTCTATGCACGTAAACCAGTAAGCCTGGAAGAAATGGATAAATTCCTGGACACTTGCATCCTCCCAAGCCTAAACCTGAAAGATGTCAAAACCCTGAATAGACCAATAACAAGGGCTGAACTTGAGGCAGCAATTAATAGCCTACCAACCAAAAAAAGCCCAGGTTCAGATGGGTTCACAGCTGAATTCTACTGGACACGCAAAGAGGAGCTGGTACCACTCCTTCTGAAACTATTCCAAACAATCCAAATAAAGAGAATCCTTCCCAAATCATTTTATGAGACCAACATCATCCTGATACTAAAATCCAGCAGAGACTCAACAAGAAAAGAAAACTTCAGGCCAATATTCATGAAGAACATAGATGCAAAAATCTTCAATAAAATACTGGCAAACAGATTACAACAGCACATCAAAAACTTATCCATCAAGATCAAGTAGGTTTCATCCTGGATGCAAAGCTGGTTCAACATATGCAAGTCTATAAATGGAACAGTTTTAAATGTCTAATGAGATAAGATATTAGCAGCTCGATTGACTCAATACAATTTTGAAGTTTTTGTGTCTTTTCATCATGTTTTCTCTGCCTGTAAATTCTGACTTATAAAGCAGGTAATCAAAAATAAAGTTGAAGCTCATGATTTTAATATTTAAAATGTAATTGTTTATATATTTTATTCACATCTAGAGAAAAATGGGCTGTGATCTGTTTATTTACATTTTAATTATCACATTAATAATAATTCTTTCAGGAAAAGGAAGCTATTTCAATAACCTTTTAATAACCATCTATAGTTTGCATTTTTACAACTGCTTCAGAGAACATTCAATGTGGATCCTCCCCGGAAGTAACAATACTGCAGCTGAATACCCACAGTTGTTTTGTTGCATGTGTTCACCAGCACACCTCACTTTTTGCCTTATGATACTGGGATTGCAGACCCATCATATACTCCCTTCTGGTTTGTCAACTCATTGTCTTATTCCTCTTTAAAACCTTCAGAATGTCTAACACATGGAAATTAACATCATAGGCTCTTAGCAATTTATTATTAAGTGAGTGAATGAATTACCCATTTGGTGTTTGCTCTTCTGTGCATAAGGCAGATGCCTTTAAAATTACATTTTATTTAAATTGTTACCTAACAGTGTTATTCCAAGATTTTTTAAATTCCATTTTGTATTTAGGAACAACACATTAACAGTGGTCAGTAATTTTAGCTATTAATGTGAAGTGTCATTTCACCATGGATCCATCCTATGAAATGGATGATATGGAAGCATTTATTTAGAAGAGTTTTAAAGTACTTATATGTAGTCCAAAGCACTCAATTTCTAAGCTAAATGCTTCACTAGTTCACTCTCTGGCAAGTCTATATGACTTTGACTTTCAATTAGAGAGCAATGCTTCCTCACATTCCAGGCTGAAATCATTTACATTGTCAGGCTTTCTCATGTGCTTCTGTTGCTCAAATAATATATTGCCTTTTCTAACATGTGACAGATTCAAACTGCTCCCACAGGATTTATTTTACTTGGTTTTCAGAATAGTACTGTGTTTTTGGGAAAATTCCCATTTTATAGATTACAAGCCTAAACTATTGAGACATTTTGGATTCTTTGCCCAAATTTTCATATCTTGGATAAATGGTAGAATGAGGATTGGTACCAAAACTTGTGGTATCTTGCCAAGTGCTTTTGCTGTTTCATCTTTGCCATAAGAGACTAATACTAATATAATAACAGCAATAATGGAGATTCAAAGAGAAAGTAGAGAAGGAATACTTTGCCTTGAAGAAAGACTTTATGATATCCTCCAAAAGCTATATAATCACATGAGTACTGGTTCTGTGTTTTGTTTCTGTTTTCATTTTAATATCTCTATTAATTTGTTGCATGTTTTCCAATAAATTAAACACACACTGTTGTATAATGCAATTTTAAAAACAGAGACAAACAGTTGTTCCAAATCATCAGTCTTTGTTCTTTGAAAGAGCTTTTTAAAAATTATCTTTCATTTTGACTCCATAGAAATTATCTGGCTCATCCTAAGAGATAATTCTCAGATGAACTGTCAAGGGCAGTTCCAATTTTGGAAGTTTTCTTGTTGTAGCAGATGTGATTTACTGCACAGTGTTCTCTTCTTTAAACAATGAAAATTATGGAAGTGTAAAAAAGTGTTTGCCAACAAAATTGCCTAAAAACTATCACAGTAAGCTCCTTACCTATAAGTTTATGTAAAGGAAGACTCACAACTCATATAGACACATACACAGGCAGACAGGCTTATAAACACAGACACACAGTCACAGAAACACACACACACATTTTAATTTGTGTTAGAAGAGTCATTTGGAAACTAAACCTGAGTCAAAATAACTTCTTAAAGTGTACTAGCAGTTCATAGATTACAAAAATGCCAGAATTGCAAAAACTGCCCACTCAGTCTTTATTTCTTTACCTAAAATAACTTTATTAGTATGTATAAGTAGGTAGTTAACTTTAAAGGCAAACTATGTTATTCCATTTTGTTTTTTTGTTTATGTGCTTTTTTGTGTGTAGTTCATATATACTTATAATTTCAAAAAGGACATATTTAAGTATATATTATGCATAATTTCAAAAATGCATAATATAATAAAGTAGATATTTCTTTGAAAACAATTACACTTCTTTTAATTCCTTTTACATTGTTTCCATATATTAATATTATTTTGTGTGTTGTTCTATTTTGGTGTATTGAAAGAACTTTCAAAGTCAGCATAATTATTAGTGGTTATAATATTCTTATTTGACAAGAGACAATCTTCAATTCATAAATTTTATGAAACTGTCATAAACATACTTTTCCTGTAGTACATATTAGCATTTTATATAATTATCATATTGATTATACTTATTGTCAATTTCCTGGATTTTTGGAGTAATACACTCCAGAATATTTTTAGCCCAATTTTTTGTGTGTGACATCTCAGTTTAAATAATAATCACAGAATGGAAAGTGACTATATGTGGTTTCAAAAATAATGGAGCATCTTTTATTGCATTTTATATAACTACTTACCTAAATAAAAGCCTGTTTAATGTGGAACTTCAAAAGTTAAAGGAATTGTATGAAATAATTAGATTTAAACTATATTAAGCAGATTTAAAATGATCAAGTAATTTTTAAATATATAAAAACTAATAGTCACAATTTTTGCATAGATTGAGCAGTCTGAAAACATAGATGATTAATATTTTACTCATTTCACTACAATATTGTAACAGTCATAAAAATTAAAACTAGAAATGGCAATATTTCACATGTTGCCTTCAGGGAGCTTAAAGTTGAGTGGTGATATTAACCAGTAAGCAAACATTAACACAGGAAACATAGAATTAGAAATTCTGAAATGTGCTGTAGATGACAATTTCATGTTGTGGTTGAAATTTTCATGACATGCTACATTGACGCAATGCTGCCATACCTTTTGATGGTTGCATTAGTTGTTGTAAGTCATTGCAGATATAAATCTTAATGTGTGATAAGGATTCATGGTTGAAACAACTGTGTGGACATATTAGCTATGCTGTGGTCAGCCCATAGCCTACAAACATCTGTAACCTTTATAATATCATACATTAGTTAATGGAATTCCAGTATATGCTTCCCAAAAAGTAATTTGTTAATGAGGATAATATATTTCATTAAATTAATTTAGTTGAAAAAAGGAAAAGCTTAAAAATTAAAGCCACAATAAAACAAAAATGCAAAAGTTTTAAAATTCCCTCTGAATTCATAAGTAAAGGATATTTTAGGAAGCACTGCTAAGTAACTCAATACATGTCACTAATTGAACTAATTATTATTTTGTCACATTTATTACCTTCATCTTTCATAGCATGAGTAATTAAGTGACAAAAACAGGTGTTATATTGTGATCAAACAATATTCTGTTACATTCACCCTACTGATGTCTTCAAAGAAAGTGCTGTCACAGTTTTTCCCCATAAAGAACATGTAAATTGACAAGCAGAAAAGTGTCTCAGTTTAAAGAACATAAGCCTAAGGCCTGGATGGACTTGATACCATGGATAAAAATATGCAAAGAAAAACTTCCAACAGAAACTAATTTAACACAATTAATACTGTCTGTGGCATATGGATGCTCTTTTTTAAATATGTCCATTGTAATTCTTACTTAATATCACAGGATCCTGTAGTTGCTACTGAAGGCTTCACAAAAGGTCTTCACAGCAGAAGGGCAATTTTATTAATGACTGACTCCTCTTTTAAGTGCTAGACAAGAGCCAGCAGAAATACAAAGCCTGCAAGCCTCTAACAATTGTGATTGGCTTCGGCATGGGCATAAAAAGCAGGTATGAATGTGTTTGTGTGTGTATGTGTTTAAAAGACATACTTGTCAATCTCCAGAGATATTCTGCCTCATGATATCAAAGAGTAGATAAATTACTCAAAATAACACAAAGTTGATGAAATGAAAAGTTACTTCTACACACAAAAATAACAAAATGACATCAAATGACCTTCTTTCCATGTTTCATGGTGAAGAACTTTGATTCTGAGTCTAACTTTTGATCTATATGGATGTCAAAAGTTGCTTTTAAAGGAGTGTTTTGGATTTGCCCGTCAGTGCATGTGAAGCACACCTCTGCTGATACTGGCTGACTTTGATTATAAGCATAACAAAAATTGTTTTCTGGTATCAGCAGACACCATTTTGAACCGTACATTATCTAGACAGTCTGAAGCCAAGTTGAGACAATTGATATTTGAGATTGATAGTCTACTTGGCAGCCATTCCTAGACAGTGTCTGAGCTCTGACCTTGTATCTACTTGAATCACTACAAAGTTAGATTTCCAGAATCACACAATACTACAGACATTTGGCTATTAGGTTTCACATGTGAGAAGAAATGGCCATATAAAGAATATTCATGATATATGTAGATAATTAGATAAGGAATATTGAATGATATTCTGTTCAGTCTTAAGTTTCCAAAAGATTCATGCATATTCTTTGTTATATATTATATATTCAAGTATCTCAAATTTTTATACAGCATACTTTTTCAAAAGTTTAAAATGTCATCTCTCTTGAACCTTTTTGGATAAGATTTTTATTTACTAATTACTCAAATGTAAGCAAATTTTAATTTGCTTTCTAATATCAATTTCAGATGACACCCTCTATGAAGCTCAAGGAATAGTTAAATCTATAAGCCTACTTTGTTCAGTGAGAGGACAAAGTTGATGCATACAAAGTAGTACCAAATGTGATTCAAAAGACTTAGATATTAAGTAAAAACAACTGACTTTTTTTGAAAATACTCTTGTTTTTAGATTTTTCTACAATAAACAGGACTCATTATCAGGCTCTTTAATGACAAACAGATCTGTGCAGTTTTAAAACAGTTGATAAGGTAGTGTAGTGCCAAATTGGAATAATTTTATTCCTGTAAAATTTTGAACAATTGTTATTTCTAGACACTTGATAATTAAGATCTGCTGCTGATCATCAGGCATGTTTTTGGCATTATTTCTAATTACCCCAAACTGTTTATCAGATTCTTTAAAAGAAAAAGAAAAAAGGAAAGGCCAAGAGCGTGCTCAGGCCTGTAATTCCAGCCCTTTGGGAGGCCGAGGCAGGTGGATCACTTGACTCCAGAAGGTTGACACCAACCAGGACAACATGACAAAACACCACCTCTACAAAAGTTATGAAATTTAGCCAAGCATGGTAGCATGTGCCTGTACTCCCAGCAGCTCAGGAGCCAGAGGCAGGAAGATTGCTTAAGCCCCAGGAGGTCAAGTCTGCAGTGCGAGATGATTGTGCCACTGCACCCCAGCCTGGGAGACAGAGCAAGACTCCATCTCAAGAAAAAAAAAAAAAAAAAAGAAGTCAGGCACAGTGGTTTACATCTATAATCAATCCCAGCACTGTTGGAAATGAAGGCAGGACTGTTTGAGCTCAGGAATTCAAGAAAAGCCTGAATAACATAGTTGAGAGGGCAGGAGCACTGTCATCTCGGACAAACTGTCATCTCTGCCACTTTAAGTTCCAGCTGCCTTTCCAGCTTTGTGTATTTCAAGAAAATCACTTCTTTTCTAACTACAAGCAGCCAGAAAACAACAAATAGTGAACCACAGTTGCACAGGTGTGATGGCTCCCGCCTTTAATCCCAGTGCTCTGGGAGGCTGAGGAAGGTGGATCACTTGAGGTCAGGAGTTCAAGGCTAGCCTAGCAAACATGGGGAAACTCATACTTTACTAAAAATACAAAAATTAGTGGGCAGAGGTTGAAGTGAGCAGAGATTGCCCCACTGCACTCCAGCTTGGGGGACAGAGCAAGACTCTGTCACAGCAACAACAGCAACAAACAGATAAGACAGCTCAGGCAAAGAGAAAGGCAGGGAGGAAGTCTCTGGAGTAACTGCCAAACATCATGCTCATATAATGGGACCCCAGAAAAATAGTGGACCTTAATAAGCACATTCCTTTCCCTTCAGGTGCATTAAGATAGAGAATCTAAAGGCAGACTGGTGGTGGTGAGGGGTGAGGGGGATGGGGGCAGCGGTATGCCCGCAGCTGCAGAAAGACATATGTGAACAGACAACCCCAACTCTTCCTCCTAGATAAGCACAGCAAAAAGACACAGAAGCAGCCCAAGACTAAGATAAACTCTCCCACCTTGAATCACGCCCAGGCAACTGTGTTTCACTGTTTGTTATTTTCTGGCTGCTTGTAGTTAGTAAAGAAGAGATTTCCTTGAAATACACGAAGCTGGAAAGGCAGCTGGAACTTAAAGTTGCAGTGTTTGTCTGAGATTATGGTGCTCCTTCTCTGTCAACTATGTTATTCAGGCTTTTTCTGAATTCCTGAGCTCAAAAGTCCTGCCTTCATTTCCCACACTGCTGGGATTGATTATAGATGTAAGCCACTGTGCCTGACTTCTTTTTTTTTTTTTTTTT
>PVKP010043021.1:0-17665 GCA_004027715.1 Plecturocebus donacophilus
AAAAAAAAAAAAAAAAAAAAAAAAAAAAAAAAAAAAAAAAAAAAAAAAAAAAAAAAAAAAAAAAAAAAAAAAAAAAAAAAAAAAAAAAAAAAAAAAAAAAAAAAAAAAAAAAAAAAAAAAAAAAAAAAAAAAAAAAAAAAAAAAAAAAAAAAAAAAAAAAAAAAAAAAAAAAAAAAAAAAAAAAAAAAAACAGCTCTGCCACCATTCTCATCTCTAATATGGCCATAAGGATTATTGTGAGAGTTAAATGAGATAATGAAAGCAAATCCCTGCATATGATAATCTCCCCTCAAGTGCTGTCACTGGCCCTGGCTTGACTTTAGTGCTGTTCCAAAATCTTTTTTCAAGTTTAATGTCCTATTTCTTCTGCAGGGGAGAAAAAAACAGTACCTTTCCCTTAGCCATCATGAGTCATAGCTGAGACCCTTACAACAAAAGACAGATTAATTTTTAAAACGCATAGAAAATTTATTTATCAAAGTTTCACATGACACAGGAGCCTTCAAAATGGAGACCCAAAGACTAAGGGAACATTGTTTTTATGCTTAGGTTCCATGAAGAATAGACAACCATGTAGAAGTGTGATTAGACAAAAATGGTATCATCTAATGATAATAAATGAGGAGAAACTCAACAAGGTCTTTCTGTTCAAATTTTTCTTGGCCTCTCTGAGCAGTATTCCTTCATCCTGGGTATGGGGCAGAAGGCTTTGGAATTAGGGTCTTATGGTCTACTTTCAGACAAGGTAGATGAGAGAATTCCTTGATCACCATGCTTCACATAAAAAGGCCGGGGAAGGTCAGGCAGGGTGACCTTTTGACTCATGAGGGTTTCTCAACTGCCGAGGGGTCAGGAGGCATCATGCTCTGAGCCCCAACACCTCAAAATCAGATGTCACAGGGAACACATTCCTACACTCCTCTCTCATCCTGCTGTACCAACAAACACAGCCTGGATCAGAGATGATGGCTCATTAGCACAGGTGTAGGCTGCACCCATCCACCAGTCACAGGCATACAGAAAGACACATAGTCTCCCTGGCAGAGACCCTGCTTCTCTTGTTCCCTGCTGAGCTCCAAGGCCAAATGCAATGGCTGGCATACTGCAGCTACCCTGCCATCATTGGCTGAACAAATGAACCCGAGTGGCTGGGTATGATAAGAGCAGGCAAGACCTAAAGACAAGAACACAAAAAGTCACACAAACTTGCTCAGGTCTGTTTGCTTCTCCAGGAGGGCAGAGCCTTCACCTTCCCAGTCCTGCTGTAGGAATGTTTGACTGTTCTCCTCTCTTCTCTGCTTTCCATTCAGGTCCGAGGACAGACATGTAGTATGATATGGTGGATAAAGACCTGGCATTTCAGGCAAGAGACTCAATTTGGCCTTCCTGTGACTCTGTTTCCTTATTTGCAAAGCAGATATAACAAAAGAACCCGTATATAGGGGGCTCCTTCAGAGGGATAAATGTTACGTACTCTGTGCACACTGTGGAGCAGTGTAACTGTGCCTGGAACAGAGGCTGCCCTCAATAAGGATGGAAACTAGGTTTATGAGTCCAGGCACAGTTGGGTCCTAGGAAACCTTTCTTCATCTTTCTGTCTTCACTTTCCTCGTCTGAAAAAGAAAAGATGGTGATGAACCAGATCCAGCTCTGAAAGTCTTCAAGCCACTGGGATATATAAGTCCTTGGGGGTTGATTTATTTTTTCTTTTTTTTTTTTCTTCCTCTTTTTTTTATTGTACTTTAAATTCTGGGGTACATGTGTAGATCATGCAAGATTGTTGCATAGGAACATTCATGGCAAGGTGGTTTGCTGTCACCATCCCCCCATCACTTATACCTGACATTTCTCCCCAAGTTATCCCTCCCCACCCTCCCTCCTACTATCCCTCCCGTAGCTCCCCACAATGGACCCCAGTGTGTGCTGCTCCCCTTTGTGTCCAAGTGTTCTCATTGTTCAACATCCACCTGTGAGTGAGAACATGTGGTGTTTGATTTTCTGTTCCTATGTCAGTTTGCTGAGAATCATGGTTTCCAAGTTTATCCATGTCCCTACAAAGGATGCAAACTCATCGTTTTTTATGGCTGCATAGTATTCCATGATATATATATGCCACATTTTCTTTGTCCAGTCTATCAATCATTGATAGGCATTTGAGTTGGTTCCAGGTCTTTGCTATTGTGAACAGTGCCACAATGAACATGCGTGTGTATACGTCTTTCCAAGAGAATGATTTATAGTCCTTTGGATATATACCCAGTAATGGGATTGCTGGTCAAATGGAATTTTTATTTCTAGATCCTTGAGGAATTGCCACACTGTCTTCCACGATGGTTGAACTAGTTTACACTCCCACCAACAGTGTAAAAATGATCCTACTTCTCCACATCCTCTCCAGTATCTGTTGTCTCCAGATTTTTTAATGATCGCCATTCTAACTGGCATGAGACAGTATTTCAATGTGGTTTTGATTTGCATTTCTCTAATGACCAGTGATGATGAGCATTTTTTCATATATTTCTTGGCTTCATATATGTCTTCTTTTGAAAAGTGTCTGTTCATATCCTTTGCCCACTTTTGAGTGTGTTTGTTTGTTTTTGTCTTTTAAATCTGTTTCAATTCTTTGTAGATTCTGGATATTAGCTCTTTGTCAGATGGGTAAATTGCAAAAATGTTTTCCCATTCTGTTGGTTGACAGTTAGCTCTAATGATTGTTTCTTTTGCTGTACAGAATCTCTGAAGTTTAATTAGATCTCATTTGTCTATTTTGGCTTTTGTTGCCAATGCTTTTGGTGTTTTAGTCATGAAGTCCTTGCCTATGCCTATGTCCTGAATGGTTTTGCCTAGGTTTTCTTCTAGGGTTTTTATGGGATTGATTGATTTTTATGATCAATCATACTTAGGATATTCTCAAAAGTCAAAGCTCCAGGATTACTGGAGAGAGATTATTGTCTCAATAACTTGCAAAGTTGGAAAAAAGAAAGAAGATAGGAAGGAGAGAGGAACAAAATGAGGAAGAGAAGAAAGGAAAGGAGACTCCAGCTCTACCCAGTTGGTCCTATGAAGTTGATTTGTACCCTTTGACCACACCTGGAAACCTACCCTGCGGAATAGATAGATAACAGATATGAGAGAGAGAGAGAGAGAGAGAGAGAGAGAGAGAGACAGAGAGAGAGAGAGAGAGACAGAGACAGAGAGATATATATTTAAATGATTTTAGATTCAAAAACGTTCATGCCTTATTTAAAAGAGTAGAGAAGAAAAAATATCCCAAATATTCAACAGTTATGCTCAGGTAGGTAAAATTGTGGCATTAATTCTCTACAAAATTGTCAATATCAATTTAAATGACATGCCTCAGGATTATACAACAACATTATAAATGCTTACAATATAGTGTTACATTTTAAAAAGCATGCTATAAAATCCAATAAATAGTATGGTAATGAACTGCATTTCTTTCTGTTTTTTTATATTTTTCAAATGTCCTTTAACATGATTTATAATTTTATAATTTTTTATAAATTTTGTAACTTTATATATTAATATATAATAAACATACAATAATTTTGATATATTAAATATATTATAAATATATCTCTTTTTCTTTCTTTGTTTCTTTCTTTCTTTCTCTCTTTCTTTCTTTCTTTCTTTTTTTTACCAGAATACAGTTTAGGCCATTAAGCATGGTGCCCACTAAAGTCAAGAGTTTAGCCTAGTCTTAGCTATGCCCAGATTTATCATTTCCTTTCTCTTTTAAACATTACTTGAGAGCCATGTTAGCGACACCAACATTCTTGCAATGGAGGAGAGGACAATGATTCTTTATTACCTGGAGATTCTAGCCGCATTCATCACCCAGGGCAGACACACTTGCATTGCTGAGAGACAGAGAGGAGCCCTGCAGAGCAAGCAACAAATGGCCAGCTAATCAACTATCTTGAAGATGACCACTCAAACTAGAGACAAATCGATCCAGCCAGCTTTCTGCAACTACTTGCCTAGAATTCCCCTCAACAAGAGTGTTTGGTTTGCTCAGATGCCCTGCTGCTTTAGAGAGTGAATGACTTACTCTCTGCTTCACTCTGTGATGCACAGACCCAATGGCTGTGGGTTTTTTTTAGACTTGTGACTTAATTCAAATGAAGGCAGAGGTTGGGAAGCTGTTAAAGATTAAAAATGTGATCTAATTTTTTAATGGTACAACTGGCTTTTAATTTAACATTAGAAAAAAAACAAAAGAAGGAAATAAAAAAGCTGTATCATCAATCTGTGCAGATGTCAGTTACTGTTTGGTTAATGCTTGCTTTTTATTGCACCTAAAACTCTTAAGATGTATTTTGAAATTATTTACCCTCCTTTGTAATTAGAGTTAGCAAGACCAGCCGTTCTTAACACGAGAGTGTTCTTTAAATATCTGTCACCATTTGGAAGGCTTCCTCCCTTGTGAAACCTATAATTATGACTTTTACTGGATAATACTGTTAAGTTTATTTTAGATGAAAAAGTTTTTGGCTCTTTGGCCGTTGTCACTGAAAATAGGCTGTCAGAATGAATGAGACTACCAGGATGAAAGAAGAAAGGATGGGCACATTTGCTCTTCTCATGATTCAAGCTCAGTGTGAACACAGCTCTTCAGTGCAAGGAGAAAGCTTTGCACTCACAAGTAATCAGGTGTCATGGGTTGAATGTGGCCTGCCAGAAACATATGTCCATGTCCTATCTCTGGAAACTGTGAATGTGACCTGATCTAGAAAAGGGGTTTTTGCAAATGTAATTAAGTAAAGGATCTTAGGATTAGATCATGCTGAATTATCTAGGTGGTCCTAAATTCAGTGACAAATATCTTTATAAGAGACACCTAAACAAGAGACATAGGGAGAAGGCCATGTCAAGACAGGGGTAGAGACTGGGGTGAAGCAACCACAAGTCAAAGAATGCCTAGGGTCCCCAGAAGCTAGAATAGCCTAGGTGAGTCTCCCCGTGTTAGCCTTCCAAGGAAGCATGGCCCTGATAATGCCTTGATTTAGACTTCTGGGCTCCAGAACTATGAGGCAATAGATTTCTGTTGCTTTAAGCCACTCAGGTTGTGGTAATTTGCTACAGCAGCCTTGGGAAAGTAATACAACAACTTTGTGATCCTGGGCGCATTACTTCTTTTCCCTGGGCCAGTTATTTTTCTGCTGACTTTTTTTAGGAAGTTTTATTTTTAATTTATTTTTATTTTTATTTGTAATTTAATTTAAATTACATATATATGTGATGTACACGTAAGGGTGATAACACTTACCTGTTGGGTTGTAATGAGGATTAAACCTAATATAAGAAACCCAGTGCTTAGTTGATGTTTAATAAACAGAAGTTGAAATTATGTTGTTATTGTTGTTAATACCATCAAGTTCGTGAAAATTAAAAAGAAGCAATAATCAGAGACCCAAGGCTTGGAGACTCAGTTCTTCTCACTAGATATGCTATGAGAGGTTGAACTGTTTTAATATCCCTGTGATGGGCAAAGTTTAAAATCTTAAAAGTTTGCATTCAGGGAGTTTTTAAATGACCTCCATCTATACTGAGATACATGCTAAATGATAAGCTTAGTAAATATTAAACTAAAGAAAGCAGTCAAGGAAACATGTGTAATTAAACTGGTGTTACAGTCTATTAACCTCCTTCATAGGAACAAAGCAATGGACTTTCCATGAAAGAAACTAAATGTGAACCACTGTTTGAAAAATCTTGTGAGAATGGAGTCTAATGTGGTTAGCCAGTCATCTTTCTCATCTCAAAAAAAATCCTAGTCTGGTTAAGAACAATGGACTCTCAATTTCAGGAAGAAATCCAATCTCTCTTTCTTGCTTGCATGTCCTCTCAAAGCATTCCTTCATCCCTTTGTTGCAATTATTAGCATCTATTTTCACTTCCCTCATTTCTGCCACAGCCATCCTAATCCAGGCTCCCAAAAACTCTCTTGTAAATGACGGTTGTTGTCTCCTTACAGCCCCCATTTTTCTCACTTGTGCATCTCTGTAGACCATTTGCATGCAGCAGCCGGAGTGAATAAACTTTTAAAAACATAATCACTCCATGCCAGCTCAAAGCCCCCAATGGCTTCCCATAACACTTAGAACAAAATCCAAGTGTCTCACCCCAGACTCTAAAGCCAATATTATATGTATCTATTCTCTGTCTCTCCCCTGGGCAGTCACACTGGTTTTCTTTCTGCTCCCCAAATTCTTCTATTTCATTTTCTCCTTTGCGACTTCCTGCAGTTAGTGTCCCTGCCTGCAAGGCAATTTCTTCCCTTAATTATGGCTAGCTCTCTCAGAAAGGCTATCTTTGACTGTCGACTTCTTGCAATCCCATCACTCAGTTTAATTTTCTTCTTAGCATTTATCGCCGTCCAAATCACTGTTTATTCATTTGTTTATTTGATTTGTCTGCCTTCCTATGTAGAATATGAACTTTTTGAGAACAGGGACTCTGCCCATCTTGTTCACTGCTGTATCTGTGCTGCTTTGAAGAGTACCTGGCTCATATAAAGATACAAAGTACGGCCAGGCTCAGTGGCTTATGCCTGTAATCCCAGCACTTTGGGATCCTGAGGTGGGTGGATCACCTGAAGTCAGGAGTTCAACACCAACCTGGTCAACATGGTGAAACCCCGTCTACTAAAAATACAAAAAATTAGACAAGAATTGTGGTGGGCACCTGTAATCCCAGCTACTCAGGAGGCTGAGGCAGGAGAATCGGTTGAACTCAGGAGGCAGAGGTTGCAGTGAGCTGAGATCCCGCCATTGCACTCCAGCCTGAGCAACAAGAGTGAAAGTCCATCTCAAAAAAAAAAAAAGATATAAAGTGATCTAAAATGTTTATTGAACATTCAAGCAGTAGCCTCAAACAGCAAGAAGGAGCTCAGAAGTGATTTGTCACAAGGAATGCCAAAGCTTTTTCCATCATACCAACTTTTTCTAAACTTCCATGATCACATTCACATACCACATCCACATATTATATACCACAACATACCACCAAACCACATACACCATACTATGATGTATGCAGCATTTTTCTATAAATCCACTCAGATTTTCTCCAAATACATTCATTTTAAAATTTTTATCTCATGAGTTTTATGTGATGGCTGTATTTTTCTACTGACATTTTTTTTAGAAAGCTTTATTTTTAATTCAGCTTTATTTAAATTATATATATTTGTGATGTACATATGATGTTTTGAAATATGTATACCCTGTAGAATGGCTAAATTGATCTAGATTATATATTACCTCACACACTTATAATTTTCTACAGTTCCTTAGCAAATTTTAAACATACAATACATTGTTATTATCTACAGTCACCATGTCATACATGAGATCTATTGTAAAGTTGCTTTATTGAGATGTAATTACATGCCATATATTCAATTCACCCACTTAAAGTGTGCAATTAAATGGTTTTTATTTGTTCACAGATATGCACACCATTACTACAGTAATTTGGGGACATTTTAATCACTATTCACTTTTTATTTTTTTTGAGATGGAATCTCACTCTGTTTCCCAGGCTGGAGTGCAGTGGTGCAATCTTGACTCACTGCAACCTCTACCTGCCAGGTTCAAGCAATTCTCCTGCCTCAGCCTCCCAAGTAGCTGGGACTACAACACATGCCACCAAGCCCAGGCAATTTTTTGTATATTTAGTAGAGACGGGGTTTCACTATGCTGGCCAGGCTGTTCTTGAACTCCTGACCTCATGATCTGCCCACCTCAGCCTCCCAAAGTGCTGGGATTATAGGTGTGAGCCACTGCTCTCAGCCTCATTCACTTTTAAAAGTGTTCATCTACATTCTTTCTGTGGCCAGCTTGCTGACCAACAGGATAAAGTATCTTCCCTTTGGAAAGACTGCTTGATACCCAGTGTCTGGGGTAAAGAAGAAGGTAGGGGTGGTTCAGCTTCCCATGATGTGTCAGGCCTATGGTTTGGGAAGACAGGAATGAGTTAGAAAGGGTAAGGGCCTATGAAGCAACACTATAGGGCTCTGGGGTTTGTGGAGAAGCCTGGGGTCAGGAAAGAAGCCAAGAGCAAAATCTTTTGTTTGAGCTATTCAGGGTACAGATCATGGTAGAAGAGAAGAAAAAGAGAGAGAAAAGTCATAGAAGGCATTAGAGATTGAGACTCAAGGCTGAGAGGAGGGCTTTTCTTAGGGGTTCCGGGGAGGGTATCAATTTGGGGAAGACACTTGTAGCAACAGGGAGTAGAGTACTTATATTAGATCAGACCAGCCTCCCTGCTCATTCACACTTTGCCTGGTTAGCCCTTAGGAGTTAAGGGTCCATTCAGTCCTTCAAGTGCATTTTTTCACTCTCCTTATCCTGCAGAAGGTAGCTGCTCAGTGACATTGCTGCATTCTTAGGAAACCAGAATCCAGACCCTAGCTGCCTCCTTCACCATTCTTGGTGTCACCCCATGAGAGTCTAGCAAAATCTTCAGAAAGGACCATAGTAGCTCCGTTGAGACTATCAAAACTTCACAAGACAAAAATAGTATACCCAAACTTTAGATGTGAAATACTGATAGAAATGTCATGATTTCTGCATTGGCATCATTTAGACAAAAGCATGCTTGCTGAGAGATCAAGCCCTCTTTGCGTTGTAGGAAGCAATGTGATAAACATCACATAAATATAGTGTTGGCACATGGAGCTTTCATTTCTATTCTTCTGACACCAGACAGTCTGTTGCCATGGAAATTATTCCGTCACTGCACAAAAACAGCCTTCCTCCCAGAGATACAGAACCACCAAACGTGCCTGCATTTGACAATCAAATCTGACCAAATGTTGTCCTTCTACTCCATGTAGAGCATGCTTCTCCCGTCTCTGACATTGGGTCTTCTAGTCTCATGATCAAGAATTTTGTCACATTAAGGAAGTCTTTTAAAAAGAGTACCTTCTCCTTTGCTGATGAAAGCATCTCCCTCTGTCTTGTGTCCTCCCAGCCATCAAAGGAGAGTGTGCTGCCGCACTTGCTTCAAAGAACTCAGCACCTGCAAAGATCTGTCTATCTTGGCTCTGAATTTTGGGGAACATGCTCTTGAGATGTTTCAGAGCTGTCTCTCTATTAAGAAGGCATCTGGTTTTATCCTAAAAATATTTATTTGACATATATTGAGCAAGACTGCTAGTTCCCAGGCATCTTGTTTTGAGGTACCTTAGAACACACAAAAAATGCACTCAGCTTAGCACTTACCTCAATGTGTTCAGTTTTATATATGTATTTTATATCTATATCTATCTATCTATCTATCTATCTATCTATATATATATATAGAGAGAGAGAGAGAGAGAGAACCATGCTCCCAGTCAACAAACTACTATCTCTAGGCTTTCTGATTAGGTCTCAGAAGACCCCAGAGGGAGGTAAAGCTGCTTTTTGTACCACTTACTCAGTGAGCCTCAGAAACATCAAACCAGTATCCTGTGATTCCAAAGTCCTTGCTCATAGCAAATCACACATCCTCAGAGAAACACACTGCTGGACAGAATAGGATCAATGACAGAGGAGAACAGAACAAGGTGGCTTTGCGGATGTGTTATAATGAGGAAAAATAAATCACACGTTTTGGGAAAATCATGGGGGAGGCAGTATTTGATGAATGGGAGGTTTGAAAGTAGAAATCAGGAGACAGATTCCTAGCCAGAGGGAACAATTACAAGTTTCTCCAAGTTTGGCTTCTCTGACACAAAGTAAGGGAGAAATCTACCCAAAGCACTTGCCCACATTCTGTCCACTCATGCTTTAAATTCATGTTGTGAAGATCAAATGAGTTAATCCAATAAAAAGCCCTTAGTACTATACCTAATGCAAAATTAGTGATGAAACTTTATCTACAGGATGGATCTTTGATTCCATCAAGTGAAAATGTTAATGATCATTGAATCTCTTCCCATACTTGTTAATATTTATGTTTTAGGAGGAAAAAACTGTATTTAGGAAAGAAATAAGTGACCATAAATCTGTTTTGACCTCAATTTTATGTGTGTGTGTGGTTTTTTTTTTGTTTTTTTCTTTTACTTACAGGCTGGAGAATGACCTTTATAAGGTCAAGACAGTGAACTGGTTCAAATAAACTTACATAATCTATATAGAAGGTGGGTCTCTGCCATCATCTACCTCCCTCACTCACAAACCCAGATCTAAGAGCAAATCATTTCCAGCCATCACTAAGCACATGCATGTCAATATTTTTAATTCATGTCAACAAACCATACTGAGTGCTTTAATATCTATATTCTTGTCTTAGTCCAGAGCAACTCATACTTATGGAATTCGTAGGACCCAACACACCTTCAATATACAAATTCTTTTGTGGTTCGCCAAGGTAAGGGCAGGGCCTTGTGTTTTATAAATAAGGTGCATGTACCACACCAGTCTGCTTTTACATATCACTGCCTTTTTGGAATGCAATGAGAATAGAAGAACAATCATCATTAAGACACACACACATACACACACTTAAAATTAACCCAGCATACATTACGTTATCAGAGCTGCAGGACAGAACATCACAAGCAATATGGACATCAGTGCTTGAAGAAGTCACTTGCCTCCTGACACCAGGATACCTCTGTCCTTGAAGGTATAGAGAACATCTTCTCAATGGCTGCAGTCTGAGGAGAGGTGACATTTCAGAGGTTATCGATTTGCCACAATGTATAGAGTTCTCCAGAACCTTGCTAGTAGGATTTAGTAGGTTAATCCCCCTGGGGCATTGAAACTTCTTGATATGGCTTCCTGTTGGATACAGCAGACCAGATGCATCATTGCCACAGGACTTCTCAAGAAAGTCCTGACGACATCAACTCACAAATGTTGAAAATGAAGGAGAAGAAATGTCAATTAGAAAACTACACTACTCTGTGGTCAATATGGTAAAAAGCCTTTCCCATCTCAAGATTTCTTGGGAGACCACTATGATAGAAGATTTGGCTTTCATAATGGAGGCATTGACTCTTTGAGAACAACCTAACTCATGTTCAGAAATAGCACAGTGTGATGGTTAAGTCCCAGGTTCTGAGACCAGGTTGCCAGGGTTCAAATGCTGGGTTTGTAATTTAATCACTGGAAGACTTTGGGCAAATCTCTAAGCCTTTCTGTGCTTTATTTTCCTCACTTATAGAAAAAAAGTTATTATAAAGATTAATGAGTCACTAAGCAACATGTGTTAAATATGTTATCTCTTATTGTTTAAGCTCTGGGAAGGCAGGGAACCATGTAATATTTTCTAAGATATTTACATTAAAAAGTATTTAAATGCTTTTATTTCATTTTGTTTTATATAAAGGAGAAAGCACCACTTATGTAGAAAACTAGTTGCTTAACTAAATATAAAAAAGCAATAATTAGTGCATCTTAATATGTGCCAAGCACTGTTCTAAACCTGGTATATAGCAGAGAAAAGAAACAAACAAGAAGATAAACATTTCTGCTATCATGGAGCTTACAAATTTGGGAGAAATGTACAATGAACAAGAGAAATAGGAAAAATGGATGACAAGTTAGACAGTATTAAGGTCTAGAGAGAAAAAGGGATACAGGGTAAGGGTATAGAAAATCTCTTGCATGTGACCATGTAATCAGTCAACTCTACTGAACACCTATATAGACAGCCAGGAATGTGCTGGCCTTCTATATGAATAATATGTGCCCTGATTAGGTGAAATGAATGAGGTGTCATTGGAAGAGTATACAGATGCTGTTTGTAAGATGGATCAACAGTGAGTTATGCTGGAAAGGTCAAGCCACATCCAGCTATCCTTGGCTTGTCACATCTGTAATTTTCGTACACATACGTGCCATTTTCAGATGACTGTGCTGTTTTGGAATGACCTCTTATCCTTTCTCTGCCACTAGACAGGAACCCTCCTATTCCTGAGTGTAGCACAGGGTAATTTGTATTCTGCATTGGATCAGCCTCCAGTGGTCCATTGTCCTTGTATTTGCATCTTTCGAGTTCTATTATCCAATGTTGGGTGACCCAAATTATCCTACAATTGCTAAACTATCCATGGAACTCTATCCCAGAAGGTAGGATGGAGGCTGAGAATTACAGGTCAAGGGATAGAGTCAGGGATATTGACAGCCACAGGCTCTAATTAAAAGAAAAAAAAATTTAGAAAGGAGTATGAGGCAGCCAAGATGAAAGATGAAAAACCTCTGATGACCTGAGGTCAGTTATTTGTTAAGGAAACATTAACTCAGTACCTGCTATGTGCCTGGCATTTTGCAGGGGCACTGGGAACTCAACAGTAGAAAGATGGAGATGTTTTCTATATTTCCAGATCTTTCAGACTAAAATATACTGTGTGCGTGCTGTCATAACAATATTTAACATTCGAATAGGTTTAACCATTAAAAAAATTCTCACTTGATCTTCAAACAGCCCTATGAAAGTAAATGCTATTATCCCCATTTTAAATGAGGACACTCAGACCCAAAGACTAAATAAGGAAGTCAGAAGATAAGGAGGCCATTTAAGTCATTATTATAATGGGAAATTGACAGCTCAAGTTATTTTTATAGTAAAAGGATTGACCTCTCTGTTCCTCTGGAGCTAAGGAAATATCATACTTTTAGAAACCAGGCAAAAGCAGGGATAAATTTAGCCTGTACATAACTTGTCCAGTACAAAAACAAAAAGTTCTCCAGGCAGGTTGATGGAGAGGTCAGGGGATGTGTGCACAGCAGTACATCCACACAATTTCCCCAAAGGCAAACTTTTATGGGCAGAAGTAAAGGACTCTACCTTCCAATCATCAGGATTGAAATCACTCCCCAGGAGACAAGATCTAACGGTATCAGTTTCATCCCGTGCTGATGAGAGAGAGGGGAGAGACAGACGGGGGAGGAAGTGAAAGAGAAAGCATGAAATCCTTCATACTATGGCAGGCTTTGGTAGAGCACTCTCTCATGACCTCCAATGGCTCTTCACAGGTGATACTATCAGCAAGTTAGGTGTTATTACATGCACATGGATGAGAAGCAAGGGCTCAGGGAGATGACAAAAATTTGCATAAGATTCTTGTTGGTACTGGGCAGGTCAGAATTCAAATGGCAGTCCCTTGGACTTGGTGAGTTTCTGTTATCTACCAGTGCTGGGCTCTGGAGGGATGTATGCAGGGTGGCTGCTGCCCTTAAGGTGGATGTTTTCAGCCATCTCCTGGAGGAGAGAAAGACCCTGATTCAGGAAATGCTTGGAGACTCCGACCACAAGTAAGAGTTCAGAGGAGGGAGAAGCCATCTGGATCATCTCGAAGGTGCTGAGAGCCTTCTAGGAAGTTCCTCAGTCTTGTAGAAGCTTAGGAATAATCCAAGCAGATCCATAGAATGCTTTTAATGGAACTAAATGCCATCAAAGAAACAAGCTTCCTCTCCTGGTACTATTCATCAACTGTTTCCACGTAATGATGGCAGAGGGTGTGAATCTTCAAAGTCAGAAGGCAGAAGGGGTCAGGGAAGTGGCACTTGAACTTGTCTGTAGCTCTGATTTCATTTCATCAGTATTTTATCTAATTCAGTATTACTCATTCAGTGGTAACGGCTGTCTGTCTTCTTTGTCCTCACTGTGCCTCTTTGCCTCTCAAGCTCCTCTCCTATCTTCCTTCTTTATTCCTCTCTTCTCTGTGCATCCTTTGTGACTCCAGTTTTCTTTCTGTGTTTTTCTTCTCTCCCGCTTCCCTTGTCTTTTCCTTTCTCTACCTTTCACTTTGCTGCCCATTCATCATCTTATCTCTCTGACTTTCCGTTCTCTCTTTCTCCCCATACCTCCACACATATACACATTCTCTGTCTCTCCACTACACTCATCTTTCTCTGCCCTGTCCCATTACCTCACCTTATTCTTTGGAATCAGAAAGGTATCTAAATCCACAGACTTCTTAGCCACATATCATGTATGACAATGCTCATTATAGAAAATGTATGAGGGGCTGGAGGATGCTCTGATCCCAAAAAGCCAAGAGCCAGAAAAGGCACCCTAGAAGTTTACAAGTATAGCAGTGTTCAGATCTGAAGGCTCCAACATGTTCTTGCCATTAACAACCCAGCAGGCAGCCCATGCAGGAATCCAGGACAGACAGGCAATCCATTGAACGGGAGACAACCCTCTCCGGTGCCACAATTCCACTTGCGACAGAAGAGCCCTTGAGCTCTCTGTTCTCTTTACTAGGTAAGAGAGCACCTTTCCCATTGCATATCGTGTCAATGTGTTTACAAAACTGATAAAATCAGATGATCAGAGAGCAGGACAGGAAGACAGAGAAGTTGAGAGTTTATGACTTTCCTTCAAAAAGGAAAGCAAGAAGGGGAAAACAATGGCGCCTCTTTTGCAAAATCCATATGACTTGGCTCCAACTATATCTTCCTCTACATTCCCCATCCCAGACCCAGATGTACTCCTTGCCCAAACCAAACCTCTCTGTTCAAATAATATTAAATAACCAGATAAATTTTCTCTTCTATTTCACCAAACTAAGTCATATATGGTATAGAATTTCCAGAAATGTTAAGTATTACTTTTAAGTGGGAAGAATAGAAATTCTTTTATATTTTCCCCTCTGCTTTTACATGTATTATTATTGTAATAAAAAGATACAAATTAAAAATCAGCAAATATCCTGTAAATCCATGTATCTAACCCAGCTCATTCCTCAGAATCTCCAGTGACTCCACATCACATTAGTCTCTGTCTGCTCAGAATCACCAAGACCTTTTATTATCTTTGCAGTATTCATCATAGCTTTTAACTGGAGACTTTCATGAATATTTTCTTATCTAAACTTTGTAATATTTCTGTAAACTAAGGCAAAGGTAAACTCAGAGAAACCAATGATTTGCCTATGTTCATATATTTAGTGCCAGACTCATCTCTTCCAGATTCTTCCAGATTCTTCTAGCTGCTGCACAGTTGATAACAGTGTTCACAGGATTTTTCTTAACAGTCTCATTGGCCTCTGAGGTGGATTACTTAGTCTCTGTTGTCAGGGAATAGATCTGGATTTGTCGGAACATATTCACTATACAGCGCATACTCTCTTCTTACCAACCCCACCAGAAGAGAATTCCTCTCTCCTAGCTCATTCGCCAGGTCTCTGGCTCACCTTCTTCATCCCAAACAAGCCACAGGTCAACTTCTGCAGAAAGATTCTGATGAGATTATAACTGTTTCTCATTCCTACTACTTTCCTCATCTTTTTTTTTTTTGTTGTTGTTGAGAGGTAGATAGTGCTTTGATTTTCCTAAGAAAATTGACAGTCTCAGAAGAACAGGGCTGGTGTCAAGACTCAGGAGCATTCTTCTTCCTGTACTGTGGAGCAAAACAGGCAGTATGGGCTCTTGAAGGAAACAGACCTTTCCTACTCTGAGCCTATCAGCCTGAAATGAGAGAAATGACACCGCAAGTTGGTTCACGATCAATCTATTTAGCCTAGGGTTCAGTCTTCAACCAGATATCCCTACCACCAAAAATAAACGTTTGGGTCTCAGTGAAATGTATTTAGAAAAAAAAAATGCCTCCATACTTTGTCTTGGCTTCCATTTGGAATCCTCCCAGCCCAAAATATCATTTAAATTAAGAGTTTGAGAGAAAAGAATCAGAAACGTCATCTACTCTATCTGGCCAGCAACTCATCTCATTTTCATCTGACTTCTCTTTTTCCTAAGACTTAACAAAAAGGCACTCAGTTGGGAAAGAGATTATATTTTATGAGTTATGATAACAGACCATGAAATGGAATTAGATTGATGCTTGTGGAGTGCATCAGTTGGGAGCAATTATCGTTTCATAAATGAAACATTTGAGTTCAACAGAAGAGGGTCACAGAGCCAAATCCCAATGGAGGGGAGAATAATAATACTATCAAACATTTTTTCAATGGAAACTTATATAGACTCTTTCTTCCCATCTCTATGGATGGGAAAATAGAGGTACAGAGAGTTAGTATACTGAAGGTCATCCCAAAAATAATCATTGCAGTTGGTATTAGAACCTAGGCAGTGTGACTCCAGGGCAAACATTATTTTCCACCTCCACTATATTGCCTGTGATATGATCAAGGGTCACACTTTTTGTACCACTTTGTGCCCTGTGTGTAGGCTATGTGTGTGTGTGAATCGGGGAGATATTGTATGGTCATTGAAAAAATATCTCAATGTCTCTTTATCTTCCTCTACACCAGCAGTGTTCAATAAAATTTTGTGAGCTACATATGTATCATTAACTTTCTAGTAGCCACTTTTTAAAGTTTTTTTTTAAAGTTGAAATTATTTTTATGGTATCTTATGTAACCCAGCATATTTAAAGCATTGTCATTTCAACATAAAATCAACACAAAGAATTATTGTTGAGATATTTTAAACTCTTCTGCTCATTTTAAGTCTCATACCACATGACACTATGAACTAGCCACATTGCAACAGCCACCTGTTGGATGGTGCAGCACTAGACTGAAAGTTCTACATCCTAAGAAGCTTTGGAAAACATCAATACCTGGGCCCCTTCAAAGGCCTGTGGAACCAGGGCCAGGGCTCAGTGTTTGTTTGTTGAAATACCAGGATGCCTCTAAGATATAGCCAGACAGTAAATTCTTAGAGGAGAATCCCTTTTTCTTATTCACCATGTATGTGAATCACTGCATAGAACCTATAACCTAGTAGGCATTTAAAATGTATTTCATGAACAAATTAGTGGGTTTTGACTTGCATTTAAATGTTCTGAGTTCTAATCTTGACTCTGCCATTACCTCAATGTGTGATCATGACTTTATGCCAATAACAGCTCTCTGAGCCTAATCTTTCTCATTAACAATCCCTTGACTCACTGCTCCCTTAGCTCCTTCCATCTCTGAAATGAATAACCCCCACATATGTCCAGATACCTACTATACACAAGCACAGCCCAGCAGTGCATACTCTTTCACCAGGTCTTCACCTCTATCTGAAGTCCATGGCCTGGGATCCACAATTACAGGGAACCCTCCTGCCTTGCACTTGCTCGACACATGTAATCACCGTGTTGGTGGCATCTCTACAGCCACAGGAAATTTAAATTGCATCTTTCAAGTCTTAATATGATGTTTCTGGGCCATTTCACACACAGTTCCTAAGATAAAGGCATCTATTTGGCATGCACAGCAGTTACACTAATAACAGGGGGATGGTGACATGCCACTGTTTATAGCCCAAGAGCAGATGCATCTCTGTGAGCTCCAGGTTCTGCTTACAGAGAGGAGAGGAAAGGTGCTTTTCGATGTGTGTGTCATTTGCATCTGTGGTTTTGTGGAAACATGAGAAAAGGCATTGTGAGCCTTAGGTTAAGTCCAGGTGCCCTGAAATATTAGGGAATTAGTTTGTCAATGTATCAAAGGAAAGGAAGAAAGGCAGGAGATGGAAAGGATGCTCTAATGAGGACTCAGGGTAAATCTGAGCAGAGCACAGGCTTATGATGTTCACTCCGTCAGTGCCAGCACATGCAGCAGCACCAGCAGCACCAGCACCCGCACCAGCACCAGCACCTGCACCAGCACCAGCACCTGCACTAGCAGCACCAACACCTGTACCAGCACCAGCACCTGCACCAGCAGCACCAGCACCTGCACCAGCACCAG